>JAVYIG010003841.1:0-180456 GCA_035222895.1 Strongylocentrotus droebachiensis
TAAAAAAACCTAAACCCCCCCCCCCCCCCCCTCTTTGGATTTTGGATTTTGGATTTTTTTTTTTTTTTTTTTTTAATTATTAAAAAAAAAAAAATTACCCCCATGGCTGACCTAAGAAAGGTGACCTTACCTCCCCCCCCCCCCCAAACGGAGCAAAATGTCAAATTTTTGAAATTTCGAGACCAAAAAAAAAAAAAAAAGAAGTGTCCTCTAACTCCCCCCCCCCCCCCCCCCCCCCCCCCCCCCCCCCCCCGCTTATTCAGCGGTCGGTTGAGTCGTTGCGATTTTTTGGGGACCAAAACAAAACAAAAAGTGTCCGCTTACCCCCCCCCCCCCCCCCCCCCCCCCCCCCCCCCCCCCCCCTCTCCCCCCACTGGGCGACTTTTCGGCTGGCTGAGTCGGTCGTTGCGATTTTTTTTGGACTCCCTAAAAAAAAAAAAGTGTCCGCGATTTTCAAATTTTCCTGAGTCGTTGCGAAATTTTGGACCCGATTTTAAAACCCCCCCTTGAAAAAATCCTGCGTACGCCACTGCCCTGGACCATGGTCGGTCCAGTTTTGTTAAACAGTAGGGACTTTTAGATTTGCACGTTTACAGCTTTGACTGCAACGTGTGACGTCATTTTAAGGCACTGCGCATGCGTCACGTCGTCTCAGTCGGCGATCGAGAATGCGTCAACCTTGATTTTCCTAAATCTAGTACGGTACTAGTATGTGCCGCGTGCGCATAAAATGTACAGTTCCTCAGGTAGACAAAGGAACATCCCTTCCCTGCTATTATGTAAAAATGTGTAGAACAAGTTTCACATGCATATTCACCTGTTCTACAGATTTTTACATGATAGCAGTGAAGGATGTTCTACCACAGCAATAGGCCATTTTCGTAATGTAACCAAATTTAATGCATAGGTCTTTGTGAAGTGCCTCAATACAAACTATTTCATTCACCTGATAAAAATAATAGTATTTCAATAGACAGAATCCTAACTGCATACATTAGTTGTTGCCATGTTGGACAAACATTATGGCTTGACCTACCTAGCAACACTTAATATATGCAGTAGCATTCTGACTATTTCAAATACTACTATTTCTATCAGGTGAATGAAATAATTTGTATCGAGGCACTTCACAAAGACCTATGCATTAAAATTGGTTACATTAAGAAAATGGCCTATTGTTGAGGGTGGAATGAGGAACTGTATATTTTGTCCTCTTTCTTTGTCTGTCATGTAATTCATAGTGTTACTTCCTGCATGCATGTACCGTATATCATCGAGTGCAATCTAAAAGATTTCTAAATGTAGTCAACATGGGCAGTTGAGTACGTTGACACGCATGATCAGTCGGCGTACGTCGTGTTCTCGTCTACTCAATCTAAAAGTCCCTATTCATACTGAATAAACGGCCGGCTCCCAGTAGTCGTTGCCAGGCTATCCCACAATAACCGAAGTGTATTATTGTGTAATAAGGGAGTTTACAGATAGCACATCGTACAATGACCCCAAATATTCCACCTGCGTATCATTGAATGTACCGTTGGTGCATAAATGAATAATGTTACATAGCTTTCATGAGCGCATATCCAGTATTCATCTCTGTGGGTTCAACTGGGTTGTACCTTTTTTGGTACAAATGACCTTTATCTGCCCATGCGCAGATTGTATCTGTAAACTCCCCTATTTGTTTGTATTAGGAGTCAAGAGGGATGGCATACGAAATAAGATGTGAAGTTACAGGACAGACTGAGGAATCAATATTATACAGTTATTGACTGGCAGGGGGTATATAACATTCTTTGGACCTGAAGAGAGTTATATTTTCCCTCGTGACCATATTTTCCCTCAGCGCTGCGCGCTTTGGGAAAATATAACCACTTGGGAAATATAACTCCCTTCAGCAGTCCAAATAATGTTAGATCGAACTGTTATATTAGATAGCCTTGATTTTTTTTTTTTTTTGGGGGGGGAGGTCCATATTTTTTTTTTCGGGGACAATCAAAAAAGGAAAAGAAAATCAAACAAAAACAAAAAACTTTAAAAAAAAAATTCTCATAAAAAAATTTAAAAAAATTGGGGAAAAAAAAAAATTTGCTTCAAGAGAGAAAAAACAAAAAAATCTTGCCTTGATCATGCATTGATCTGTGTATGATCGAATCTCTTTGGATTAGAAATATATTCATTTCACCAGCTGGTAAAATAAAATATAACAGGCCAGGAAAATATAACAATTTGGATCCTCGCAATTGATATCACGTGACAAGCTCTGGACCAATCACTTCTCGGTATCTGTCTAAGCTATCTAATATAGTTGTATACACTCAGCCGCATCGTGGTCAAACATTAGTGCGCAAGAGCATCACTTATAATATACATGTATTGCGCCGAATTGCTCCTGTCTGCACTTCAAGAACATATACATTTTGTGGCAGCCATTACTTACATGCATGTATATACACACATATTAAAACCAACACGTCGCTACCTCATAAATTTAGAAAGAAAATAAATCTTTTCTGTTCTTTAGATAAAAAAAGATAAATTAAAAAAATACAATATCAAATAAGAATACCCGTAAATATATCTTTATGTTGATTAGTTCAGTAACTCATGAACGTGGAAATTGATATTCGCAAACCTTCAAACAAAACAGTTTACTCATCGCATGGATCTCTCAAGTTCTGTAATCTGCAATATGAGTAATTATGGAAACGGACCAATACAAACATAATATATACATATTACAGTATAGTGTTGTCTCAGCCTGTCAGGTGTTTCAGGTGAATGAAATAATTTGTATTGAGACACTTCAAAAAGACTTACATTACGAAAATGGCCTATTTGAGTGACAAAGATTATCTGCATAATAGTTGGGAAACATATGACGCAATAAATACAAAGTTGCCTGTCTGTTTGCACAATGTGGGCTCACTCATTTTTGGTTTGGGCCATACAGAGGAGCGAGCGAAGCCACGAATCAGATTGATGACAAAGAATATTTGCGTATGCACCCATCACCTGTTAAATTTCAAAATCTTCAGACAAACTTTTACCCATTGCAGGTATGTCTCAAGTTCTATGACACCCAATATCAGTACTTGACAAAAGAAACCTCATATCCGATGGTCATGATGGTTATGCTAATGTTGTGGAAACAAATGATGCCTGTCTGTACCCACATACTGCGTGGGTCACATTGTTTGTCTGTTTTGGCCAAACAGAGAAGCGAGAGCACCAATTAATTGTAAAGACCAATAGTACCTGCATATACACCCATCACCTGTTAAATTCCAAATTCTTTAGACAAAACAGTTTATGCATCGCAGGAATGACTCAAGCTCTATGACCTACAATATCAGTATTTAACAAATCACATACCTAGCTTGAATAATCGTGGTGATTATGCAAATGTGTGGAAACAATACCCATTGAATGAATTAACATGCTGCCTGTCTATTCTATTAAGTTGAAGTATACGATCGACCATAAGAATTTTCAGGCGAATGGCATCCAATGTTTCGGACCTTACATGCAGAGCTTTGCCTTCCTTTTCTTTAGTATATAAATATATAAGAAGTGATTCTTAATTTTAAGTCTCACTTTTGAATTCTCCGGCAGAGTAAGAAGACGCACCTTACTGTAGCATTCCCTGCAGATCATCTCAAATATTCCAGCAAAATGAAGGGTCTTTTGGTGCTTGTTCTGGTTTCTGTAATTCTAATGGCTGAATTCCTGGGTGAAACTGGTGAGTACTATTAAAGTGACTCGGTTGTATGAAATGTTACTTATTATATTCCTTCTACTGTACTAACCCTATAACTATAAGGAAATCCTGGAAAAATTCTCAGAAGCACAAAGGTATCTATGGTTTACTTTGAAGGCGTCACTGTGCAACACCTAACAGTAAATTCTTCCGACCATTTTTGAATTCCCAACCGCTTTTCCATGAAAAAAAGACATAAGACTGGCTTTTAAAACTCTCTCTGGCTTCACTTTAGAATACCCCACCAATAGGGTTAATGTACGTAGACGTTGAAGGCCTATGGTTAGGGTTAGGGTTAAAGTTAGGGTTAGGATTAGGTTAAGTGTTACTTAAAAGGTTTAATCTTGAGATTTAGCTTCGTTGGTGAAACGTTTGGTGCCCTACGAACGTTTGCTCAATTTTTGTGGTGGGGTATTCTAAAGTCGCTCCAAATCTTTCAACACTTTGTCTGAATTGGTATATAGCCAATTCATTGCTTTGTAACGATTTACATTCACCTAAAATGTATTTAAATTGTAGTAACATAGTTGGGAGAATTAAGGAACATTTTTTTTCTTCAATTTACATCGTTAATAATCTTTAATTGAACATCTTCATTGAAGTCACTACCTTAGCATCATTTTCTCTCATCTGTTACCAAGTTCCTTTAAAAGGGAAGCCCACCCTGATATTCAGTTCGATTTGGTTTAAATGGCCGCATATGAACGTGTGAAAAAAAAAATCGTAGTAGACCAGCCAAGACATGATTTTGTTGATACTTTGCACTGCATTGGGGGGGGGGGGATGCGTGGCGTGGCATTCATGTTGAAACTCTTGCCAAATACCAACAAAAAAATCTAGGGGGTGGATGCACATTTAAAAAAAACTAAAAATGTAATTTTGGGCTCAAAGTTTGAAAGAATGTCCAAAATCATGACTTTTCATATTTTGACGGAATATGTATTACCCAAGTAAGATTTATTCCATATAATTTCATTATGAGTTTGTAGTTATAAGTATGTTTAATTTAAATTTGAAACTTGGATATTACACATTAATGTATCGCAAAATGAAACATAAAAGTGCGACTTACTCAGAATATGTGGTTGCTTACTAAAACCATCATATTTCAAAGTTTTTTTAAACGCCATTAAGCTGTCCAGTGATTACACATATAATATGTTGTCATGCCACACAACAAAAAGAAATAAATTTGATGGATAAGTCTACTTATGCTATCCAAAATGAGTTTGTCTTTTCACAGGGTGCATATTTTGAGTGGAAAACACTTTGTACGTGTACCTGTACGACAATTCTCGCAGGTATTATCAATATCAATATTAGTCCATGAGCCGATTTCGGAAAAGGCCCCACCCCTTAGACACAATCGATTACATATTCTGTTAGGACCTTTTAGTTATCAGAATGTGCTTGTTTGCCCTAGAGTTGGTGGTGGTGGTGCCGGTGGTGGTGGTGGGTGCATGTGACAACTAGGGCTATTACTATAGTAACGGAGCGAGAACAATATATTTTTTTTACAGGTGATATATTTTTAATCTATAAAGTAAAACAAAAGATTGAAAAATGTTATGTGTATTCAAAGTATATCGCAAGTAATAACAGGTATCGGATATGTTAAAAATGGCTGTTGCTATGGTAAAAGTGAGAACACACTGATTTATTTGAATTATAAAAATTTCGGAAACTATTAAAGAACACTGTTTGCATAATTCTAGATGATGATTTTCTGTTTGCTAGGAACATTTGTTATCAAGTAGGTGATGGACGTGATCACTAGGCTGTTACATGTGTTGTACCATGGTAACACCAAGAAATATTTGAATTTTAGAAAATACTTTATTGTGTGTTTTAACAACATGAAACTAAAGGTGATCATTTTATATTTTGGGCAACTGTTTGATAATATCAAAAAGAAATGGGTCATTTGAATCCAGTCAATGAACAAAAATTGCCGCTGCCATGGAAACTGGATATTAAGGAAACTGACCCGACATCTGTGAACCAAACAAGAAATGTATCTAATCAACACAAAATATAAAACGGACAGAATAAGCCATATCAAATGATCTGTTTAGTATCCTCTGCTATCATAATCTGCTTGTTTTGTCATAAAGTTCGTGGAGGATGTGACCGGCATGGTCGTTACCATGGTTGATATTCGTTTACATATCAAGAAAAAAAATAGTTAATTTTATAAATACCATATATTTGTAATTAACATAAAGTTATGACAGCATCTAAATTTGAGCTTCCAATTGGGTTGCAATAATGGAATCTGAGCCATTTGAGGTCAGAATAAGGAGGTAAAACATGTTAGTATTGAAAAGGTGTAATAAGTAATTACAATTTGTGGGGGAAAAATGCTCCTGCTTTTTTAAATTCACAAACAGTTTGAAATGTTACCATGAGACGCTCCATAAAATAGTACCACACTGTTTATTGTAAAGAAGTGTTTAGCTTCCACTCAAGTAGACTGAAATCGATCGTAGTTGAAAACAAGTCGGAACAAAAATGGGAACCAGCATTAAGGATTAATTTATTAGATGCTTACCATTTGTTTCATGTTATTACAAATCATAGTATTATTTAATGTTCCATTTTTCTCATGTTTTCATTGTAACGGCCCAGTGCTCCATCACCTTTTTTATGACAACCAGACACATTACCATACTCGAGGGTCACAAGTTTTGTTGGTTTTGTTATTTTGTTGCCTTTTTTTTCCTGTAGTAATATTGACATACAATGTATTTTAACTTAAAGAAGAAAAGGTTGAGTTTTGATACCATGTACCGGTAGTTATCTCAATGATCAAAAACCTACTCTGGTAAATATGTTCATGCTTAGTGAGCATGACCACAATGTATAGTCATATAACTGTTTATCTTTTAGGAAATATGGAATTGGCTCAATGTCATTTGACAATCATATAACCCTAATCGGTGAGACTGAATTTTATGTCATCTTTTATGTTCTATTTCTAGACGGAGTTTTTTATCGTCGTCGTCAGAGATCTCGACCTTATACAGAGAACGCACTTGGTAAGCTTTACTGTACTTCAATAACATGTCAGCGAAAAGCTAAGAGATTACTGAAAAAAGGAAATACAGGGCTCGACACTAACAGGCACCCAGTACACATGGGCACCCAAATTCTATGTCCGGAGTCCGGACCCCCAACATTTTGAAAATTTTAAATAGAGCTCATGCGTACAGACTTTAGAAACTTCAATCCAGACCCCCTTCGAAAAGTATAGTTCAGCTCCGGAAAATGTCTTGAAAGATTCCTGGAAGGCTTGATCGTTAAGGAATCGATGTTAACTGTGAGATTTTGGAATTATCATTATTACAAGAAATTGACCCGATCTTGCTGAATATCAAATCAGTTCACACAGATATCGGTATACAAGCCTATGCACACATGTGGCGTTAAAGTGCAGTCCAAACTGTCTAGGTATATCTCATCACTTTTTCAATATGAGGCAGACTGCAAAAACAAGGGTGTTTAATTCAACACCATGGATGGTAATTCTAACACTTTCCCGGTATCTATATCGGAAAACACCAGCTGGTGTTATATAACACCAGGGTTTGGAATTAAACAGTTCAATTCCAATCTTGGTGTTGAAGTAATTCCGCCTTTGGTGTTAAAATCTAACACCATTATTTCAACTTGGTGTTAAAGTTCTATTCTAGTTTTGGTGTTAACAAATCCAACACCATTTCTTTCAACACCAGTGTGTAGAATTTAATCCTGATTTTTTTTTGTTAAAATCAATACCAATGATTTAACACTCGATTCAAAGAATCCTGCGATGTCTGTTGGCTTTAGTGGTAACAATTTTCTAACTTTTCTGTCTGCAGAATTTTTCTTCACACTTAACGGCATGATTGCGCTGATGAAATAGGATATTCAGACCTTGACTAAAAATTCCATAACCACGATATCCCGGAGAGATTCTTGACAGCTAGCTCGCGCATGCGCATGCACGATACGACCTCATGACAATTTTACTGTCGTCCAAGATTTTACTCGAATCCACTAACTTATGCGCATGCGCAAGTTCAACACCATAACACCAAGACTCGGAACATCAACCTGTAATTAAATATTTCGACACTCTGTTTGTGTTAAACGGACGTGAACGGACGTGAAATTAACACCAAGGATGTTGTTTTATTCTATTCCGTGCTGGTGTTAGAAATTTAACGCCCTGGTTTTTGCAGTGCATTTCAAGAGGAACGCTCTTCAGAAGACATTTCCACCATGATATTCTGCTTAACAAAGGATGACGAAGCTCATTAAAAATGTTATTGTCTTTACCAGAACTCAACCATCTCTTACCAATCACCAAAATATGTTTTGCTTTTATAAGGGCTTCCATGTGGCTATACTGCATTAGGCCGGGTATGGTGAAATATAAGCTTTAAATATTACTCTTACAAAGATATTTCGCTGTTTATGTTTACTCTCAGTAAACCTAACAAGGGAAATGCTCTCGGCGGTCGCGCTTGCATCACGCAATTCGATATGATGAAAAATTGAGGTTGGGACATTATTTCTTGGCAGGGTGGTCCATTAGCAGGCCCCCCAAAATGAAATCCTCTGAATATAATCAGCATTTTGAAGTGAATATTGACTAAGAATCATCAAAAAGATTATTTACTATTATTTGTACCAAGATTGATAACTTTAATGAAATATGAACAAATATCAACAAATGATTTATTAATTCTCATATTAAGTTGTGGAAACATAATCCAAGTCTACTGACCTCAACTTGCCTTTGACCTTGACGTTGTGACCTGAAATTTGTGTCATATAATTTGTGATAATTGATAACCCTTGGGTACAAGTTTCATTGAATTTGAACAAACACTTTAGAAATTATGCTAAAAATTCACAATCTTGATGTTGATGCCACTACAAAGTCTTAAGTTTGCAGACCTGAAATGACATTTGACCTCGACTTTGTCACCTAAAAGACTAATCACATGATTGGTGATACTTGATGACCTTTATGTTTAAGGAATGTATACTTTCAAAATTATGATAAAAATTCAAAATCTTAACCTGATGCCACAACATAGTCTAAGTTTGTTGACCTAAAATGACCTTTGACCTTGACTTTGTAACCTGAAATTCTCATCACATGATCGGAGATACTTGATAACCATTTAGTCCAAGTTTTATTGAATAAGAACTTATACCTTCAAAATTATATTAAAAATGTGCTTCTCTGTTTTGTTTAATTGTTTATTTGTTTGTTTGTTTCATAGAGAATGACGTTCTGTGTGTTGCCAAGGAGGAAGACTTTCATCAGATGGAGGAAGCTGTAGGAAAACTTGCGCTTCAACTCCCTGAACAGTGGAAGCCATGATCATAAACTACAAAGAATCCGCAACCCGAATCCTGTCTACTCTCTCTCTCTCTCTCTCTGTGCCATATCGTTTGACTTTGGCGATCATGCTGTTCCACAACCCTCGGCTCCTAGCCTTCTGTATTAGTACCACTCCGAGTACTACCTTTGTCAGTCCAGGGGATTTTCATCATTCTTCTTAAAAACCACATTTCGGAACTTTCCAAACGTTTTTTAGTATCGGAGGCTAAAGTCCATGCTTCACTACCATACATCAGTACTGGGTAGATGTAACAAATCTATACTCTTATTCTGGTACTCATACTCAATGTTCGATTTGTCAGAATATTGCCTAACTTTGAAAATGCAGATTTATAGCGAGAGCTATCCTTCTCTTGATCTCTTTCTCACATCTGGCATCCTCGGTGATCATGCTGCCGAGGTAGTGAAATGAGGAGACTTGTTTAATAATCTGTTCTTTCAGTTTCAAGTTACATTTTGGACTGCTCTTATTTGAGACCACCAGGCACTTTGTCTTGGTATAGTTGATCTCCAGTCCCATTCTCTCACTTTCTTTTACAACTACATTTAGGAGTCTCTGGAGATCTTTCTCTGATTCAGAAAATAAAACAGTGTTACAGCATATCTAATATTTGTGATTGAATGGCCACCCACTTGTATCCCATTTTCAGCCTCCAATTCTCTTAGAATGATTTCACTATACATATTGAACAGGTCCGGCGACATAACACAACCCTGTCTGACTCCCCGTCTGATATTAGTATATTCACTACACTCTCCTTCTACCCTGATGCATGCAAACTGATTCCAATATAGACTTTGTAGCAGTCTTAGATCTTTCCTATATATATCAAGCTTTTTCAGCTCTTCAAAAAGTTCTAAATTTCTACATATAATAAAAAAACAGATTCAAGATTATTTTAACGATAGTATTGCTTTCTGAATTAACTTTTAGAGTCCAGAGGGTATAGGAAAACATCATTGTACCAAGAGCCATGCTTCTAAACCGTTTATGTAACAACATTCCACTGTGGCAGTTTCGTGTGTTAGTTGCTATAGTCAACAGCAACACTTGGAACTGCCACAGTTATCTCAGAAAAGAGTTTTAAGGGCTAAACCTCAATTTTTTATATTGTCAGATATTGTTTATTTGTACTGTTATGTTGGCACATGGCTAAAAATGCAATTGATTTTATAATAATTTATTCTTCGTTATTGCCTGTTTGGGATTCTTGTGGAATTTTGTGTGAACTTGAAAATGTGACGTTTTCTCTTTGTTCAATATCAACAACTTACAAATCGTGTCTTTGTAATTTTGGATTTAAAAGCAAAAATAAAATGTACGACATTGACTTCCGTGTGACAATATTCTGTGTTGTTGTTGTTGTTGTATATTTCCCTCTATGATTTCTCCTCTCCCTCACTCGATCTCTTTCACAGTATTTATTCCTCTTTCTGTCTCTCCTTTCACCTCTCTCACTCCTCTTCCCGGCTCTTTATATCCATCTCTCTGCTTTTACCCATCTCCCAGTCTCTCCCTACCCATTTCATCTCTCTCTCTCTCTCTCTGTCTCACTCACACGCTCTCCTTCCCCTCTCTTTCTCTCTGTCTGTCTCTCTATCCACCTCTCTCCCTACCCTTTTCATCTCTCCCTCTGTCTCACTCACACACTCTCCTTCCCCTCTCTTTCTCTCTGTCTGTCTCTCTATCCACCTCTCTCCCTACCCTTTTCATCTCTCCCTGTCTCACTCACACACTCTCCTTCCCCTCTCTTTCTCTCTGTCTGTCTCTCTATCCACCTCTCTCCCTACCCATTTCATTTCTCTCCCTCACACTCTCCTTCCCCTCTCTTTCTGTTTCTCTTATCTATCTCGAGCTCTCTGCTTTTACCCGTCTCCCTTCTTTCTCGCACTCTCCTTCCCCTGTCTCTCTATCCACCTCTCTGCTTTTACCTATCTCCCCCCCCCCCCCACTCTCTCCCTACCCATTTCATCTCTCTTTCTCTCCCTCCTTCCCCTCTTTCTCTCTCTGTATGTCTCTCTATCTATCTCTCTTCTTTTACCCATATCCCACTCTCTCTCCCTACCCATTTCTTCTCTATCTCTCCTTGCTGGCTTTCCTCCATTCTCCTTTACACATTTGATCTACAACAATAAGCAAAGACACAGACCACCTCCTCGTAATCATTGTACATAAAACCAATTTCATTTATTAATTTTATCAAGGCAATAGTTTTTCTCACAATAATAACTGTTAATGAAACAAAATTTCATGATTCTTGTCATCTTCTACATATATTCAATTTTATAAAATATCAATTATAGATAAATGTATGTAAATATTTGGTGGATAGGGAGTTCAAACTAAAAATACATGTTCTGTAATTTTCTTGTCAATACTTCACACTGATATATTAATTTCCAGAATCATATTCATCAAAGGAAGAAGCAATATGTGACTAGAGCACTAGGCAACATAAAACAACTTCTAACAAGTAAGCATTATCATAAAAACCACAAACCAGAAATTTTCCCCTAACTTTTGGTGGATACACAAATCACATAAACAATGTAGTAAATCACTGAATATGAATTACAACATCATTTATTGCAATGAGCAATATAGGTTTCTCATCACCTAAACTTGCTGTTCTTAACAATTTATGGATATTTTTGGTTTAATGGGACCCTACCAATAAAAAGGTTACAACCAACATCTACGTACATGTAGTGAACAAGTAGAAGTGTACAGGTGTCATAGAGGCCAAGGTGTCATAGTCGAATCGTTGAGATACTATACTTATTGTAGACCTTGTGGAACAAAGTGATTGATGTATTTCTACCACAATCAAATAAACTATTAAATATAATGATGTACTCTACTATCTATTGACATATTCACTTTTTTGGGCATGAAAGTACTCCAAAATGGTATCCGGACACCTACCCCCTGGACATCCATCCCCCGGATAACCACCCCCAGTCAACTACCCCCTTTGGACGAATACCCCTAGGGCAACCACCCTCTAGGACGTCTACCCCCGGACAACTACCACCTAGGACAACTCCACCCCGGACAACTACCTCCTAGGACAACTACCCCCTAGGTTACTTGTCCCAGGGGTAGTTATCCTAGAGGATGGTTGTCGTAGGGGGTAGTTGTCCTAGAACCCTACAATATTAATGCCATGAAAACAACATCAAACCGACACAATATAAATGTTGGTCTATTAGAAATCCCTATTCACAGCTAAAAAGCAACCACATACATTGCACATTCAATCTTAAGGCTCGTTCTTATAATATATGACAATTACAAAAACCTCTGTTGGTATACACTGTTGCTAATAAACTTAGAATCCTTTTTCTTTACCCTTTTTCAAGAAATGGATATAGTAGTGGTGTTTATTTTACCTGAATGCTAAGAAAGCATAAATGGTTGTAAGTAAGCAACCAGAGGACCGATGGCTTTAGGTCCTCTCCAAGAGACCTAATAATGAGGATTAATGCCTTACCAAAGAGCAATAGCGCATCGCCTTGGTTTCGAACCCGGGTCGTCGGATTTCGAGACCACTGCTCTACCAACTGAGCTATCGTGATATATATTTTTTCAGAGCTGAAGACAGAAAGTTATGGAGAAAGTGTGTCTCGAGGTTGATTTCATTGTTGCCTCAACAGCTCTCAAGCTATGGGGAAAGAAAAGATGGAAACAACCATCCATGCAAGCTACATACACAAAGCCTACAAGAGCTAGACCACTAATACAGGCCTACGATTCCTAGACCTCTGTGCTTGGTCTAGAACCTTGAGATGTCCCTGCCGAAGAGGAGGGTCTTGGTCCAATCAACAGGAACCTGCATACGGAGCCGCCAGCTGCCAAGACGCGTCAGGTACGCTGACCGCCACAAGAGCCACGAACTGAATCCTAATTATGAAGAGAAAGGGAGAAATAAACGTACATTAAACATGTTCTATGCTACAGGAATATGGCATCTCCTGCTTTTGAATATCAGTTTACATCGTATATTTGGACCAAGGAAACCTAGATTTTCTGTAAGATGATAATAATGACGATGATGGCTTGTCAAATAGCATAATTGTTTGTCACACTACACTGTGACGCTCCTGGTGCTCTTAACATTATTACCTCCGTCATAGCTGGCAGTCTAATATAAAACACTCTGACATAGCAGGTACCCATTTACACCAGGATGGAGGGGGACAATTGCGTACTAATGTCTTGCCAATGGACGTTAGTGCCCGGCTTGGATTTGAACCCTTGACCCTTGGATTGGGGGTCAAGTGAATGAACTACTATCATGCCACCTTCACACTGCATATACTGTTCTAGATCTAATACAAGTACATGTATGTGTATGGTGAATATTGCTCCCAGGAAGTTGTTTTGGTCCTGATATAACAACAAAACCATAGGTTAGGGTTAGGGTTAGGGGTTTAGTTGTTTTGGTCCTGTATAACAACAAAATTGTGAAAATAAACTAAAAATTTATTCTAAAATGTTCATTAATTCTGGTGGCAATAGTAGAGGTGTTGTATGCCTTTGTCAATCTGCACCGGGTTATGGTGTAGAATTCTTCATACTTCTTGATTGATCGTCCACGGAATGCCAGATAAGGTTTCTTTCTTATATTTACACTCACTGTATAGAAATTCTTTTAAAAAGATATAGATCCCCTAGGCATGGTTTAACAATGTTAAATCTGAGATGCAACACCCTACGTGTTACCAGTGTCTGTGCTATGGTGTAATATTGAAGCCCTAAAAAAACAATTGCGCTTCAAAATGATCAAGAAGTGCCTCACAATAGTAAAAATCTGTGAGTGACCCGTTTTACCATACTAGTTTTCCCCAATTAGACTGTAGTGTTGTGAAAACCGTTAGGAAAACGCAAAATTTGGTTCCGATTTCCGATCATAAATATCTTGAAAATCAGACAGGCGATCGGCTTGTAATTATCATTGCAACTTGAGCTAGATCCAGGATTTTGTTTCAGAATCTGAGTCACTTTAAAGCCTGGCTCATGTCACAGCATCTTGAGCGCTGCACTCCCTCAGACTCAGAGCAACAAACCTTGTGTCTTGAGAGCAGGTGTCTCGGTCAGGGCCTGGTAGTCTCCCAGATAGGCTAACATTCCAAAGCCTTTGTAGACGTATGGAGGAACCTCTTCCACTGGTCCACGATGAGCCAACAGCTTGGCCAGGTAACGACCTTGTTTCTCTGCAACCTAGCAATAAATTTCAGACCACATATCGAGGGTTCAGTGAACACAAAGACATAACTCCATATTTTGCCAAAATGAGTATTTGATATCAAAATGTGGGCTTTCCAGGAAACACAAAGACTTAACTCCACCAAACACCCCATTGAAGTCAATGGCTAGTGAAACATAGACTTAACTCCTTAAAGCCCAAGTCCTCAGTATTATATAAACCACTTTTTCTCAAAATGGCCAAAATGGAGTTACTTCTTTGTGTCACTGACCCCCCCCCCCCCCCCCCCCCCTCCTCCGATATATATGAACACAACCTATCAACAGGATCTGCTGGGCCAACTATCCCCTTAGGATAAGATGGTAGTTGTCTGGGGACTAGGGAAAGTAGTCCAGGGGACATCTTTCTTAGTGTATAGTTGTCCTAGGGTGAACAGCAGCAAGGGATATCATAAGGTTGCCAATGTGGAAACTCAACACCATTAATGACCTTTTTTGGTAAGACAATACGAAAGGTACAGAAAGAGCATTATGTTTGAAGGAAATGTTTGAGAAAAATGACAAATGAAGTTGAAGAAGTGAAAGAAAAAGCAAATCTTGGACAAAATTGCTTGTTCATCCTTATGTCTGCTCTGAAAACAGAATCATTACAGAGCCATTACGCAAATTAATTATCCATCGTTCTTTATGCTGGAGATGCATGAATATTCAGAAGTTTGAATTAAGCATTCTTAAACACTTTATCTGATTTCTATCAAGCATGTATGAACAATAGTTCTAATAAATTCTAATTCAGATCAAAACTATCTTTAATTGGTATACATGTATCTTGCCCATATCTTGCAATTAACACATGATTTCTTGTACTATGAAGAAAAAAAGAAGTTAAATTTCAATCGAAAAAGGTAGCTATTTTACCTGGCCTGTGCATGGGAGAGGATTGCCTATTATATCAGCACAATCTCCCAGGGCATAGACACTGCTGTCTTCTACTGCCGCTATCCGTAACCTCTCGTCAGTCTCTAGCTGACCTTGCGCATTCTTGGGAATGTCAAGGGTTTCTGTGAAGGGTCTGAAACACCAATAAAACACATTTCACAAATAATGCAATAATATGGGCTCTATGGAAGGGGTGGGGGGGGGGGGGGGGGGGGGAGGCAGGATATAGAGCTCTTATTATATTACTACTCAACAGCCCCCCCCCCCCCCCCCCTCCCCCTGAGCACCAAAAAAACACACACCTATTTTGGGGGCCTGTATTGATTTTTGTTACAAATTGAATTTGAAATTAAATTCTTTAGACCAATATGGTAATTTAACACTTAGAGATTTATCATGGTATGCATTACTCAAACAATTATTTTAAATGATTTCTTTTTTTTCCTGTTACCAATTGAATTTTTTAAATTCTGAAACCATAGACAAATTTCACACTAAAGATATAGTGTAAAACGTTGTTCAATATAACCAAAACTATAATCGCCTCAAAATTTCCCCTTTGGCCTTGAAGGTGCGTTTAACAACTCTTGCTACTCAGAAACAGCGTTTCTATATGTACATATCGAAACACATTATACGAACGTGACTTGCGGGAAGTTGTGTTTATCAACTCCTCACGATGTGAAATGAAGGCCTTGTCTCTGCGAAGCTGCTTTGCGCCGTTTGACCCGGGAAGCAGAGAGTTCCCAGGAGGTCAACGCTTATACACGTCAGTGGACACAGCACATGGCTCGCGCTTTTTCTCTAAACCGTAAATTAGTCTGGGAAGGTTCGAAATATATAATCTCTTAGAAATGTGATTCTGGCTCATTCTCACATTCAAAACGCACCTTTTTAGGCCTTTCAATATATACATATATCTTAAGATGTATGAAAATGTACTTGCATTTATCAACATGCAAATTTGCCTGAAACATGTTTGAAAACACTGATTCTAGGCCAGAAAAGAGTTCATAAACGGTGAAATATAACATCACCCAGGAAATTCTGAATTTGTTGGTTCATATATTTTTGGTACATTGAACGCCGGTGCATGCAATATTCATATACCAGTAATATTGTTTTGATTAAACTTAAAAGTTAGAAAATTCTACCAATGCAGTGGTTAAAGAGAAGGTTGAGTTCTGGGAAAAGTTGAAAAACAATTTGTGAGTGTTATCATTGTTATTATGCAAGTGTGGAAGAACTTCAGATAAAAAATGTTCCCAGAAAAGCATGGCTCTTCAAATGCTTTCACACTCTAACTATGGCATGTAACCTATTTACATATTTTGTGTACAGTGCTTGTATTAACTTTACCAAGACTGGGCCAAATTTCTTATCATTTTGATGATTCTAGAACCTTGCAGTACACACCAATACTTTTATGCTAGATGACTTTTCTGATCGATTCCATAACTTTCCTTTCACAATGCAATCCCATGACCAGAACTCAACTTTATCTTTAAGTATTAAAGGCAGGTTATCTCCTGACTGACCGTGGAGCAAGTCCAGTTGACCATACTACCAGACCACAAGGGAGAAATCTACCATCGGTCAAGGTCACACCGTTCGCCTCCACACCTTTATAGAAAAAAAAATCAAATAACAAAAATCAGTCATAAATGTAATATACAGTGCGTCCCAGAAAAAACGAAACCGAGAAGTATCAATGTTTTATCATAACTTAATCACAACCATAATTAATGAATGATACATATTTGGAAAGCTTAGAGTCTCCTCTTTCAGTTGATGCTACTCACGTGATGCATATTTCACGCATGAGTGATTAAAAGCAATTTGAAGGAAGGAAACCAAAAAGTAATTTGGTGGGCGGTATCTGAATTTCAAAGAAAAATTCATATTTCTAGAAAGTTCATTTTCCGCTCTTTCATATGATACCTCAATCAAGAAAAATGAGCCAGGAATAACAAAGTTCTGTTTGTTTAAAGTAGCCCTTACATTTTCATAATTTTAACAAACAAATTCGTTTTCACTGGGTGCCTGCCGTAGCAAAAAGCAGATTTCACAAAAGACTTAACTCTGTTTCGTTGACAATCAGCCATGCATGAAGACTCTCGTCTACGGCTGATTGTCAACGAAACGGAGTTAAGTCTTTTGTTAATTTCGTTTATTGATACGGCAGGCAGCCAGTGAAAACGAATTCGTTTAATAAAATTATGGAAATGCAAGCACTACTTTAAACAAACAGAACTTTGTCATTCCTCGCTCATTTTTCCTGATTTAGGTGTCATATGAAAGGGCAGAAACTCAACTTTCTAGAAATGTGAATTTTTCTTCGAAATTCAGATACCGCCCGCCAAATGTCTTTTTGGTTTCCTTCCTTCAAAATGCTTTTAATCACTCATGCGTGAAATATGCATTATCTGAGTAGCATCACATGAAAGAGGAGACTCTAAGCTTTCCAAATATGTATCATTCATTTATTATAGTTGTGATTAAGTTATGATAGAACATCGATACTTCTCGGTTTCGTTTTTTCTGGGACGCACTGTATACAGTGTACTAGCTCCATCTATACAGGCTTGTTATTCCTTTGAAAGGATTACATGGTGTAACTCTGAAAACTCTATGTACAATACAGTTAACCAGTATGCAAGCTGATCTCTAAAATTCGTCTACATAGAAAGCGCTTTACATTGTGACTTTTATTACCCCGGTCATCAGATTAAATTGCTAATCTGCACATGATGATGGAAATAAATATCAATTCAAAATAAAAACTAGATGGACCTTCGACTGCACGCAGGTCGAAAATGATGCCTCCGCCATGGAGCAATTTTACAAACCAAAATAGAAGCAATTTTAAAAATTCAAGTTTGATTGTAATCCACTAAAAGATTCTCAGAATAATGTGATTACAAACTATTTTTCATATACATGTTTGACCCTTCGATCTTTGACCTCATGAACCTAAAATCTAATTACTTCATTGGCTCTGCAAGATACATGTTTTGAGTTTGACAGTAATCCATCCGTCGGTTTTTGAGATAACGTGATCATGAGAACGGGACGTACGTACTTACGGACAACCCAAAAACATAATGCCTCCGGCTACTTTGTAGCGGAGGCATAATAACTAGATGGAACTGAAAATGATGCCTCTGCCATAGAGCGATTTCACAAATTAAAACAGAAGCAATTTTTCAAATTCAAGTTTAATTGTAATCCATTAACAGGTTCTCAGAATATCGTGATTACAAGCTATTTTTCATATACATTTATGACCCTTTTATCTTTGACATCATGACCCCAAAATCTACTCAGTTCATTGGCTCTGTAAGATACATACATGTCTTGAGTTTGATGGTAATCTGTCTATTGGTTTTAATGATAATGCGATCACGAGCTATTTTTGCATACATATTGTGCCCCATGACATTTGACGTTTGACCTCATGATCCCAAAATCTAATCAACTCATTGGCTTAGCAAGATACATACATGACCTAAGTTTGGCAGGAATTCATCAATTAGTTCTTGAGATAACGTGATCCCAAGCTATTTTGCAAACATAATGATCTTTGTGACCTTTGACCTTGTGTCCCCAAAATCTATTCAGTTTATTAGCTTTGCAAGATACATACATGACCAAAGTTTGGCGGGAATTCAATAATCGGTTCTTGAGATAACGTGTTCACGATAACGGGACGTACGGACGGATGGACACCCGAAAACAATGAAAAAAATACACAGGGGCTCGGGGCGAATTAGCCCCCAAAATGCCCAAAAGAGCCCCCCAAAGTCATAAAAGAGCCCCAAAAAATGTGCATAGAGTTCAATGCAAAACAAATTAAAGAGTGTCATTTTCATGCAAGCAAGCTTGAAAAGTAGCCCCCAAAAATTTTTGAGTATTATTTTCCCTGCCCGAAAAACGTATACCTCCGGCTACTTCGTAACCAAGGCATAAAAACATGATAATGCACACATTCGCCCCCCTGAGGCGTATTCCGGCCAGGCCCCATTTTACAAGCGCACACATGCCAATCCAACCACATTAACGTTCGCATCTTACCGGGTACCCATTTAAAAACTGGGTGGAGAGTGACAATTGTAGATTAATGTCTTGCCAAAAACCTAGGTGGGAGTCAAACTGTAAACCATGCGATCAACAGTCCGGCGACGTATCCCCTAGACCATGACACCTCTACACTTACATGTACATATGTAATTCATTTCCAAGAAGAAAACCATAAATATTCTAAAGACAATGAGCCAATTCTTTGGAGGAACATACGGCATGGGAGCAGAATCTTTTTGTTGGTTTGCTGTATGAATGATATTCAAGGGCAAACACCCCTGCCCCCCCAAAAAAAAACATTTTGAAACATCTGTTTTGCTACCTCTCCTACAACTCACTATTGACATTGGCCTCTATGAGTTCCATCTGTTTTCTAGCTCTGATCTTCTTCACTGCATACTGCTGTAGCTTATGGTTGAAGGCACCCAAGACCTTACGACCCTCTATCAAGGACACCTGGACAAACTTCTGCTCTTCCTTGTACAGTCTGGAGACATCCTGCAAAAGACAAAAACAAAAGTCAGGTTGATTGGTTTTGCATTAGGTGATTAGCTGGATGCATTGTCTGTTCAGAAGTTTAATTGTTGTCTTTGAGGGTGGTTGTTCTTATGAGAGATCATCCAAAGTGAGAGATCATCCAAAGTAAGTGATCATCAAAAGTAAGTGATTTTCCAAAGGATAATTGTCCTGGATTGTCAAGAAGGTATTAACTGCCAACATCCTAACTGTCTCTTTGAGCTGTTCTCCTGGTGGTGGGAATTGTCCAAAGTGAGTGCCTATCCATAGGATAGTTGTCTATAGGTGTTAGCTGACCTCATGAGACATTGTCCTAAATGGTTAATTGTCATAGATTGTCAAAGTAGGTAATCACCAAGAGGATACTAGTAGTTGTCACTTCAGGTTGCTGTTTCCCAGTGGGTGATTGTCCAAAGAATAATTTTCAGGTTGAATAATTGACAGGGTGATAGTTATCCGGATAAAAGATTGTTCAATGTGTGCGACTATATATAGAGGGTTGTGGTCTGAGTGGATATTTTTCCAAGCTCTGTGACAGTCCAGAGGATACTAGCAGTACTCTGAATGAGAAATTGATGGATACTTGCCAACGGCTTGTCATAATAAAAAAAACTGTCTCTGTAGCTTTAATGGTAACATTTTTGTCAAAGGTTTGTGAATATTTTGGACGTAACTGTCCTAGGTTGTTGCCCAGGCTGTAACTGTCCTTATGCCTGGATTACATTTGGCCCAGGCACCGTACGTCTACAATTTTTTGTGCGATTTGTTGGGCATCGTAGGAGGGTACGGGCTACAAAGTTTTTGTTTACATTATCTACAAGCATCGTGCCATTTCAATGCAGTAGCTGTGCAGTCTCTGCAGCCTCCGCATGGAAATCCGTACAAAGGTAGCGCGGAGAAGGCGCGGTGACTGTGCAGCCCCCGTGCCGTTTTTAAACTTTTTTTTGCCTCCATGTTTACCAAAAAAAACATACGTTTGCTGCATGATCAGCGCGAGTCCTCTGTGCGATGCCTGTGCAGGGATTGTGCAATGACACCTATGACATGTTTATGGACTATGGGCTTACGATTTTTCAAATTTGTATAACTTTCTGCAAAACAAAATCGTAGAGGCCGCGGAGCCCGTGAATCCGTACGAAAGTCTCACAGCCGCCTCCTGCCTCCATACGGAGGCCGCACGGAAAAGGCAGAGATACCAACCCTATAGGATGGCTGTCAGTAACATTTACCACATTTGTCCGTAACAAATGGGGGTCTTTCCGTAACGCAAGACACTGCAGCATAATTTTCGCGGAAAACGTACACAAACACCCAATCACTCTTACTGCATTTCGAACCTAGCATTTTTAAGTCCAAAATAAAGATGTGCATAAAAACATTTTTTTTAATCTGTTTGCAGTCAAAGGATCTCCTCCTTGGGTACTCGCTCTTTTGAGTGAATCCATGATAATATTCAGGAAGAAAACACCTCGTTCAAGCGTCGAACGGCAAATTCAAATCCACAGTCAAACGGCAGAACTCGTATCCTACACACGCACGCGTACACTAACCAGTACCACAGACACACCAGCCCAGGCCGCTAGGCCCGGCATTCATGAACAACAACACACCGTGTACCGCACTGCAATGCGCCCGCTGAATCACCGAAGTCTTCGCTACTATACTTTGAATGGGTATTGCGGGCGCCGCGCGCACGATCATCCACCACCATGCTCCCCAAAAAAAATGCACGACTGCACGTAGTATACTAGTATGGCCGTGTCGTTTCGGAATTTAACAAGATGGCGGCGGACGGACCATGTGTGCGAAAGTGTCTATCCAGTGTAGTTAAATTCAGTGAACTTAGTAGATGCATGCGACATGCAGCCCTGTGTACGGAGGCTATGTGATAAGGCGGCATTCGCTATAATGTACTTTTATTTATCGTTTCCCCCGTAACATTTTGATTGTTTACCGTAACGCCGTAACAAGAGCATTAAAACCGTAACAAATACGGCGAAACCGTAACGGTTGGCATCTCTGAAAAGGGGATATGGGGAAGATACGGGCTCCGTAGACTAATCGCAGGCTTAATGAAATCCAGGCATGAATGAGTGGTCATTTAGAATGTAGTTGTCTCAAGGATAGTCATCTTGGACTCTGCACATTGAGCCAGAAACTTCCCAAAAGGCAAACTCACCTCTCGAACAAAGTCATGCAGCTCAGCACCAAACTCCACACCAGTCGGTCCACCACCAACTATAACGGTGTGGAGCAGCCTCCTCTTATCCTCCTCCTTCATGTTGGGATGGAGCGCCAACTCAAAGTTGTTTAGGATGCGGTTCCTGATGGCTCTAGCATCAGCTACTTCCTGCAACAGAAGACACAACAATCTAACATTGAAAAATATAATTTTCAGTTTTTAAAGCTTTCTCACTAGTACATACATTGAAATTAGAAAGTCAGAGATAAGCATATTGAAAATGTTGTATAAAAAATGTTGTTTATAAAGTAACTTCAAATGTCACTATAAATGGAAACAGAGTTTCACATCTTTGTTAAATCTGGAGAATGTCATGGATGGAAAGGGGTTAACCTAAATAAATCTACTACAAATGTGTACAAAGATTTATAATAAATTCTTAAACAAAACTTGATGTTGGTGATCTAGAAGCTTGCTCGTCATTTGACCCAGATAACAATTTTGGAGTGGAAGATGAATTAGACCCATTAGATGCTAGTTTGTAACAGTTCTTCAGTAGGGCAGCAGCATCTCATGAGAGCTTGCCGACATCTAAATAGAACAAATGGTATATAATTAAAATTCAAAGGGAAGTTAGAAAACTTGTACCTGTGATGCTTTTCTGAGACTCTGTCCAGATGTTCTGGGAAGAATCGGCCTCAAATTTGAAAATCTGGTCACTCTGACATTTTGATAGTCATTCTTGTACATGACCTTTGACATTTACCTTAAGAAAGAGTGCATGTTCAGACACCCCTGGAACCCTAAAGGTGTTGCTGATGGCTCCCACACCAATCACCAGTTTGTCATATTCCAGATCATACTGAGTACTGCGATCCACGGCACTCTGACAGGTCAGAATCTGGCAACAAAGGAAATGAAAAAAGAAAAAATTTGGTCTTGATTACCTAGGGTAGCCACATCAGTATTATAATACCGCTCTTCCTATGGGCCCTGTAATCCTCATTAACCCTGTGATTGCCAAGTACCTATTTACACCTCAGTAGAGAGTGGCAAATGTGGATTAATGTCTTTAAGATTCAAGATTCAAGATTTTAGTGTCCATAATTTGTCCAGAAATATGTTTTCCATTGGAGTAACATGTAATATGTAAAACATAAGACAAAAACATGGTGTCGTGTGCTGAAAGCCAGAAGGGCGTCAAGACTCTATAAAGAAAAAGTCTATGAGCAGGTACAGTCCTCCGGCTTTCAGCACAAAACATAACAAGACAATTATATGACTTATACATAGCAAGAATTTTAAATACAATTCTGAATCCCATCATGAGTAAAATCTTGACAAAGGACTCTAGTGCCATGCTTGGATTGAACCCTGAACCCTTGGACTGAGAGTCAAGTTAATGAACCAATATAACAATAGTAGTACTGTTTACGAATGATGGAGAAATACAATACTCCCCTTCTAAAATAATAAAAAGGTTGTACTGGCTTGAATATAATCTTCGTCCTTACCCACTCAAATCTCTTTCTTTTACAAAAACATTGCTCTGAATTGGCAATGTCTTGTGTATATGGGATAAACAATAGCCCATGAACCCACTAATATGTAAAGCATGGTTTTCCCAACAGTCTCTATTAAGCTTTAAATGTTGATTTTGTTACACTATACTACAGCGTGAATTTGGCGAAACATAGCAGCTAGCTTACTAGAGCGAAAAGTTTGTGTTTGTCCACTGACTGCAATCAGCCATATATTAAAAATAGCCGGGGTTACGTTCAAGCTTCATTGTTTAAATGCACTCTGGGATAGTTTGGTGACTAAGTCCCTATCAGTATATTTTGGGTGGCTGCAATGTGCATGGCGGCGATAATGGTGCGTGTGTGTACTCTATTTTCCCACAGTAATTACAGTGATTTATCACCATTTTCAAGCGATTAGAATAGTGGATCATTATGAAAAACGTACAACAATAAAAGTAACAATCCTAAAAATAAGATATTTAGATGTATGATGGGCAAGAGCAAGTAAAAGCATAGAAATAACAATGTCAACTTTCTAAATGGTTTTTTTTTTTTCAAGAGGGAAAAAATGTCTAAAATACTAACAGACGGGACTATAATAAAGGGTTCGTTGGCTCGTTGGATGACCAACGGACATACTTCATTTTGATGAGGTATTCTAAAGTTAAATCTGTCATTTTCTCAAAGTTTTGAGAAGGGCCTTTCTCCTGTTGTTCGTTGCTGCAGTAACAAAAACCAGAGAACCTAGAAAAACCTTTTTGGACATGTACGACATAGAGCACATTGCACATATAATATGTGTACCGAAGAGAGCCCCCTCCCCCCCCCCCCCCCCATTTCCCCTCCTTCAAACATGCTAATGAGATTACCTTATTCTTTGCATCCAACCGCACAGCCTCAGCAAGATGAAAATGGTCACTCTGTCGAAACCCTGTGTTCCTAACTGGCTCGATGATACTCCTACAGAAAGAAGAGCAAAAGAGAAATCTTGCACTAGTAATCACATTTAGAAGAAGTTTTAACTGTGAATATAGAAATCCACAATATATCATGTTAAAAGGGGAGAAAAAAAGCACGACTTGTTGGAACTACTAGAAGACAATAATCACTTTGAATTTGGAACACTTCTGCAAAAAGCAGATTGAGAGAATTAAGTTTCTGTATTTGGGCAACAAGACATGAACCTGAGGAGGTGCAGGAGAAGGAGCGAGGAGAAAGGAGAAGGAGCGAGGAGAAAGAAAAAGAGGAGAAGGAGGAGGAGGAAGAGGAAGAGGGGAAGAAGGGGGGGGGATGAGGACAAGAAGGAGTGGGAGGAGAAGGAGGGGTTGAGAAGTGGAGGAAGACGAAGAGGGGAAGAAGAGGAGGGGAAGAGGAGGGGAGAATAGTAGAGGAAAAGGGGGAGGATGAGGACAGAGATGAGGAGGGAAAAAGGAAGAGGAGGGTAGTAGGAGGGGGAGAAGGGAGTATATATGTTATCCATGGAAGATTTAACAGCAGAGCAGAACCAACCTGAATTCTAAGGTTCCCACTGTCGTACTTGCTAGTAGAGGGGTAAAGAGGAAGTGGTTCCTTGGGCTGACCACCACCACATCGAAGAGTGACTTGTTTATACTCTTCAGGACACTGTAACTACCCCATCCAGTACCTAGGATGACAAGCTTCTGTCGGCCTCCAGATCGGGTGGTCTTCGATGCTGGGGATACCATTGATGATGCCGCAGAAGGTGGAGCAGGTTTTAATTCTGTGGACCCTGATGACGATGATGACGATGAGGACGGCAGTTTACTGAGGGTTTGAAAATTCTTGCTCCTTCCTCCCAGTCGGATTTTCGCAGCTGTGCCGCATGACCTACAATGCAATGAGCTTTGGGAGTGCATCCTCAGGGCATGATTCCGCTGACAACTTCTAGGAATGACCGTTCTTGGTATGGTGCTGCCAGAAATGCCACCAAGACCCTTGATGCACGAATGCATCTTCAAAAACTTTTTGAGAATCCTAGCATACTTCTCCATGTTAGATGTCATGCATTCCTGTTACCTACAGATAGAAAAACTATACAGTTGGTTAAAGTTCACATAAAAGTGGAAAGCCTTATTAATGATGTTATACGGTTAAGATGGGATATAACACTTTTGAACCTTCATTTGTGCTCGACTCCTTCCTAAATTAGACAAATGAAGATAATTTTTTGTATTAAAAAGAATATTATTTATATTTGCATACCTTTTTTTAAAAATCCCTTTTGCCCTATTTGCACACAGAAAATTTACAGAGAAACTTGCTACACAAACTTGACTGAACCTAATGAAATGCACTTCAGCGAACAAGCATTCTTTGAGCCCTAATGTTATTCAAGGCTCATTCATTGAGCCCCTTGCCCTAGGCTCCAGTTTGTATGATGAAATCTATAATCATGATCTTTGATATGCTTAAAAGAAATCCAACCTTAATAACAAACAACACTCGGGCAGTTTCGTGACAGAACTTGACAAATTCTAAAAATTCTAATTTGCTTTTTGATGGCAACCAATGTAGTAATATATTAATTTGATGCATCAACCAACTAAATGAAGTGAATTGAATTTTCGTACTTCATGTATGACGAGTTCAAAGGCTCCTTTTTTTAAGAAGGAAAATATTAGAAATTTGCTAATTTTCACACATTAAAAAAAAAAAGTTGCACATAATATTACTACGCAGAGGTTGTAAGGCAATAACCCCGGCGAATTATCAGCGAGAAAATTACCCCCCCCCCCCCCCGAGGACAACTTCCCCTGATGACTAGTATCCCTCAGAAAGTTACCCCCCCCCCCCCAAGGACAATTACACCTCCCTGAAAAAATTCTGCTTTTATCAAAACCAACATATTATCAGGGTAGACTTCCCCCTTTATAATAAACAGGTGGGGGGGGGGGGCGGTGTGGGCAGCGCTTAAAATACACAGGGGGCGATGGGCAATTTGCCCCCGTGAGCTCCATGATCGCCCCCGTCAGGTTGCTCACGGGGGCGATTGCAAAATTAAAAATCGCCCCCGTGGGATTATATAATAAAGACTATCTTTTCTGATATAACTCTAACACAATATTGAGTATCAATTTTCAAACCTTAAACCGATGAAATGGAACCGAGATGGCGCTTTCTCTCCCATCTCTATGAGTATTACCGATACAAACAACGGAAGCTCGCAGTGCAGCTAGTGCGGCCTTCAGCAGTGGCTATACTGCGCCGGTAGTACCAGTGCGCACGCTGATGTTCAATATCTGCTGGAGCTGGAGACGATCGCGCAAGGACTGAAACATGGAGAAGTTTCTTTGTTATGAAAAGTGTGAATCCTCTGAAATCTGGTTATTCTAAAAGACCAGCAAATATGTAACTCGACCCGTAAATCAATATTGAGAAGAAGATCACCAAAGATGTCGCAGGGGCGAATCTAGGCGGTTTAGGGGATTTAACCCCCCTCCCCCCTTAGGCTGCCAAGAGAAAATGTGATGTGCATAGAAAAATGCTATCATGTGTCCAGACCTACACAGTATTAGATGTCATAGTCAGTAACGGGGGTTCAAAATAGCACCCCAAAAATCGCCTCGCCGCTTTGCGGCTCGTGGACGATGCTCCGATGTTAGTAAATGCCAGGAAAACATCACTTGTGGGGGTTCAAAATAGCAACAACACATTCAACAGTCCCTTTCAACCCCCTTTTTAACTCACTTTTATCTCCCTTTTAATTTTTGCTGTCCGTCATGAAAATGTTGGCAGAAGACTGAAGTTAGAAGTCTAAGAGTAAGATGATATGTAATCGATTACAAGACTAAGTTGCCGGGCCTATTTCACGATATTGCCAATTTAATTTAATTAAGGAACTTTACATAGTCTACATGTAACTATCTTGATCTAAGGAGACACAAACGAACGAACCTTTAACACGTAGTGAAGTGCTAGACTGGTCAATACGCATTAGCATTGACTCTCAAGTCTCTATGCTATAGACAAGCTGGAGTGGGTTTATATCATAGAGATATATACTTAATATAGTATATATCTCTATGGTTTATATATATCTCTTTAACCTTGTCCCACATACTGACTTATGTGCCGTGTTGTACACTTATTTTTCAATATAACTATAATGAGTTAAATCACATCATCAACAACAGTCTTAAAACAGGTAGCATACGACAATTTACTAGTAAAGTAAAATGAATTGTTTCATTTTATTTGGCTGACGTAGACTAAATTGTAAGCTTACCGTACCTCTTTAATATCTTGTCTGGTTGCCGCACGCTACGCTTTAGGCGGAGCGTATGCTTAGAGGGTGCGACCCGTGGGGGGGGGGGGGGGTGGGGGCACATCAGAGGCTGCGCTAGGTTTGGATTGGTGAGGCAGGTGCATAGGTGCATGGGTGTGGCTTGCATGTATATGGATTGCAAGCTTACAACTAGACTTTATATGTGGGCAGGCCCGTAGCCACGGGGGGGGGGGGGGGGGGAGGGGAGCACGTGCCTCTTTTAAACAAAACTTAAGCACCTCGATCCTAAGAAGAAGAAGAAGAAGAAGAAGAAGAAGAAGAAGAAGAAGAGGATCGAAGGAGGGGCCTGAGGATCGAGGAGGGAGACTACGCAGGAGGGAAAGGCGAGGAGATATAGAGATTAGAACTGAACTGCAGAGAAACATGCATGAAGGCCGGGGTAGGGGCGACAGGCGCGTAGCCACGGGGGGCACGGGGGGGGGGAGGCACGTGCCCCCCTAAAATTTCCAGGATCGGTTGAAATTTTGTAGACCCCTTTTTTTGACCTCGATCGATTACAATGTATGTGTCCCCCCCCCCCCCAAAAAAAAAAAAAACACATCAAACTCTGGCTACGCGCCTGAGGGGCGAAGCCGGAAGACATCAAGCACAATAACAAAGAGCTTTCTATTTCTTTTTCGTTCTATTGTATCAGCTTCTTTATTACTCTCAACAACGCCCCTCTTTAAAAAAAAACTGTAGCACCTCGACCCTAATTATTGTATTTACCTGCATGCCCCTCCCCCTCTCTCTCTCTTTCTCTCTCTCTCTCTCTATCTCCTTCCATCTCTATTTCTTTTCAATCTCTCTCTCTCTTTCTCCTCTTTCTCGCTCTCAGTCTCTCTATCATCTTTTTTGTTTCTAATTCACTATCATTCTCTTTGTAGTACTTAGACATTTACTTCTTTTCTTTCACTCCATCAGCTTTTTCAACTTCACACTCTCTTCTACCCCCTCCACCCCCTCTCTCTCTCTCTCTCTCTCTCACCTCTCTCTCTATTTATCCCTCTCTCTATCTCTCTCTCTATCCCCCTCTAAAGGTAATGTAAACATACCATTAATTGCAGAATTGAAATAGAAAGCTTTGCCCATACAATCAGAAGATGATAGATACCAACTTTATTAAGTTCGATAATATAATAGACAAATATATACATACAGCGGTTACAATTTGTAGAGTGTAACCTATATAGTGCAATACTATTACGTATAAGGTCAGAAAATAGCTTTTGTTCAGATTATTGCTATTTACATATCTTTTAAATGTATTACATTATTATGTTAGAATCTTCCACGTGGAAGTTGTTTTTGTTCTTGCACTGACATGGGCAATGAATGAATTAATATTCTCTCCTTTTTTTAATCCGTCAATTTCCAGTAAGAATTTTATCTATTTATTTGTGTATTCATTTATTTTAATCAGATATTTACAAAGAGTACCCTGTTCAGCTAGCAAACAATTACACACAGATAATATTAATGTAATTCATAGAATATCACACGAAGAATGATTTATAATAAAGGTAAATGAACGAAACACATTTTTTTAGAGCTGGTCTTCCACATGGCTGTGTTTACATTATTAATATATATATATATATATAAACTGTATACATGGGCAATAACGTACAAAACCTAAATGAATGATTGCCAATTGGTCATTTAAGAAGGATACACATTAGGTGATTAACTAAATTAAACTGAAATCTAATTTGAAGAGTACAAATGGTGTGATTTAAAGATTGGATTGAACAAAATTGTTTTCCCTCAATTTTTTCTTCAATGTTTAAAAAAGACATCTTATACAAAATAATTGCACTTTGTATGTGTGAGTAAATACACTTCCTTTTAAAAATGTTCCAAAAATACATCATGTAAGCACGGTAAAGCATAATTATTGAAGGGCAATCCAACCTTCCTAACAAATTTAAAGAGTAGAAGGAAAAAAGAGAGATATCTGTGAAATGGAGTAAATAAAATGTAAACACAACATTAGCTTACCAATGACGACAACGAGAAAGTAAAGCAATGCCATTGGCATTGGTTAACAACTATTGTGTGACAAGTTGTCAAAACAACAACTTTGGACCAATCCTTTAGAATACTGGATGAACATATAAAGAAAGATTTTTTTAAAACTATAACAAAAACCCATCTCCTTAAACATACTATGGAAGAGGACACATTTCTGCAAGGATTTTCAAAACAAATGTGTTAGAAGTCGCGGAATATTGATGAAAAAAAAACAAAATGTAGGTTTTCTGCGTACAACAGAAAACACAAATTACGTATTCTTTTATCAATATTTGACTTCAAACATTTTTTTTTTTTTTTTTTTTTTTTTTTTTTTTGGGGGGGGGGGGATCTTTGCAGAAGTGTTTTCTTGAATGACATCCTCTTCACATTATGATACAATTTTTAAAAGTGAAATTCCGCCATCACATATCAATTCCTTTGCGCTCCTTTTGGGAGATCAACCGACCCGCGCGCATTTTATATTACATGACATATGGTAAAATTCTCGACATCTTTTTACACTTTTCTTTACCATTAAAAATCGAAATTGAGAATAATATCCTCAATCGAGATATGAGAAGAAGGAAACATTTCCTTTACATTCCATGTAAAACCATGCCCTTACTTGAAAAAAAACCTCCGTCACTTTGACGTTGAACTTTACAATCCATTTTAAAAAAATTACTCTCTCATACACAATGTCAATGGATCGGTCGCACTGTGCTCGATTGCCTTTCAATAAACCAATCTTTAACTTTGCAGCAACGCGTTTTGCGTCAAATTTGTAAATCCTCAATCACAGACAATGACATATGATACGTAAGCTTTTCATACATATAAATTTCATTTTGATTGATTCATTTTTAGCTCCGTCAATTTTCATGTCAAATCATGCTTCATGTCCCATTTTAGAAGCCCGACCCAGGGTTTTGTGCCAGCTAGCCCTGTATGCATGTACGTACGTAATGCTATGCATACACATATAACTGAACATGTACAGTACATGTACACACACGCAGCGCAGCGCGTACGAGCGCACTGCACTACATTTCATTGGGTCAGTACCATTATGAAAATAGGGGAACAATGAGTGGGATGGGTTTAGTGCCGTCACAAATCACAATAAACTTGCGCATTACACGCGTACGTATAATTAGAGCAATTTATGCACCCCCAAGAAATAATGAATACAGCCCGACCTCTCTACACACAGAACTGCACAGATACCGCACAGTCCGGTCAAGGCGGTACGCGTAGCGTTAAACTGCCAAATTTACAGAAATTGTGAGGAGCGCTTTTGCTATGAAAGGAATTGATATGATATTTTTTGGCGAATATAGAGCTCCCAACATTAATGTATCTGTTGACCAAACTGTGGCTACATACTCTTTAAACTATTTTTTTTTTTTTTTTATAGAAGCCCTACCTTTTATTTCGATTTTGAACAAAAATATATTGAAGTTGTGAATCTTGTAATCTATTAAGTCAGTTGTGGATATCCAATACAGCACAGCTCCAGTAAACCATACGTGGATATATCTTAACATCTTATACATAATATGTGTAACCAGGCTTGAACTTTGAAGCAAAGTTTGTAGGTGCCACTTGTGCACCCCCCCCCCCCCCCCCGATCCGCCACTGCCTAGACAAGCTCGTGGTTGTTAAAATTCATCACAAAATCCAAGGTGTACCAATCTTTTTTCTTAAACGAACTTGAACTTGCAAACAATTCGAGAGTAATGAGAGCATAATATGTAGTCAGTCAATTGCCTTATCATTCTCGTTCAAACTTAAATATAGTCTGTAGACAGAGACTCTCATTTGACAATTAATTACAGTTCCATAAAGTCCTGAGCAGAGCCTAACTTTGTCGGTCTCTGGCCAAGTCAGGAGCAGATAATGTACAGAGCCTATGGAGTGCAGTAGACCATAGTAGTCTCACAGTTCAGACTGACTCTGTCACAACGACGAAAAGGGTGTGTGCCTGTCAACTAATAATATCAGTATAGGTTTACTAATTACCCTGGAGACACGTGTAGGTCAAGTTGAGATACTTGAACGCGTCAGAGCAGGGGTCTCCGAAGCTATTGTCAACAGCGAAGTTGCATGCTGATCCCGAGGGTTGGCAAATGACCGCGGCGACGTCCAGGAAACAAGCGGTATTTTTCATCGCCTCTGTGTTACTGTAAGGGCAGGTGACCTGATCAGTGCGTCCGTAGTTCGCATACAGTATGCTGATGACCTCTCCCGGTGGGCATGCAATATCCACCCATTCATTTTCACAAGTTATCAAGCTGTGAAAATCATCTGGGACGGAGAGCAAAAAGAAGAAAGATAGAAATGTTAATCAAGAAAAGTAAGTTATAGGGTGTATAACACGAATAAGCCTGTAACACGCTGCAACGACCTTTGGGAAATCAACTCAAGGGCAGTCGATCATAGAAATCCCCGGATTACTGTACGTAATACCCCGGGTAATACCGTTTATCATTGTATTGTTCGCATAGACCAGGGAGTTGGAATGGACCAGGATATTTAAATTGTCTTTTTTTAAGAGACCGACACCGATCCGACAACAGACCGAAGAAACGGTTTGGAGTCGGGTTGGCCGTGTGACTTTTATACATTAGCGAGCTTTACATTTTCGACACCGAACGACCTCTACTCACTGATCTCTATCAGTGCCTCTACTACGAGTGACGTCATTTTGAGTAACTGCGCATGCGCCACCTGCTTCTCGCTCGTTGTCTGTGAATACACCAGTTTACAGTTGTATCAGTGCGCATGCGCAGACAGTTGATCTCGGGTCACTGGCCCCGGAAGCGGGGTCAGTGGCCCCGGAAGCGGGGCCAATAACTTTTGACCAGTGGTATTTATGCGTAAATTAAGATTGCGCCCATGCAAATGATGATGTGCGCGCACAACGCAGCGCGTAGGGCAGTGATATCATCAAAATTTGCATGGGCGCAATCCTAATTTACGCATAAATACATGACCTCTAGGTCATTGGCTTTGTTTAAAATGGCGCACACAACTGTAAACTGGTGTATTGACACAACGGGAGTCGGGCAAATTTTAGGCTTATCTCGAAGTGATCACAACGACTACGAGCTGGGCACAAATGCCGAAGCCAGCCATCAGACTACAGTATCTGGTGAGAATATAATTCAAGAAGATATATGTGACTGCAATGAACTTAACAAAAACCTATGAATTTGATCAATCACGTTACTTCAACCTATTTAATTTCACTTTTTTTGACGAAATTAGGAGTTTTCTGCACAGCTGAGGTTCGAACATCTGTGCAGACTAACTATGACGTAACAAAGAAAACTTGTCGCGCGCATATCACTGCGCATCACTGCGCATGCACTGCGCATGCATTTAAACATTGGCACCGCGTCGGGTGACCGTCTAAAGCGCTAACAAGAGGAGACCCAACGTGGATTCAACGACGAGCATAACAATGACGTCACTCGTAGTCGAGGTCGTTCGGTGTCAAAATCTAAAGCTCGCTATTAGTCACAACAACGAACCGACTCGAGACCGACAACTTAACAAACAAGAATTCAATTCAATTCAATTCAAAAATGTTTTTTTATTATAGAACAAACATGGTTCATACAAATATAATTTTACATATAAGACAGCCATGGCTGGAATATTCATGTTTACATGTTAAATACTTTTAAAGATATATACATGTAAACAACTAGCAATATAAAAAGTAGAATTTAGATTCTGTAGTTAAAAAGTGAGCATTGAAAAAAGAGGGAGAAGAAGAGAAAAGAGAGAAGAGAGGGAGTGAGTGGGGGAGAGAGAGAGAGAAGAGAGAGAGAGAGAGAGAGATGGTGTAAATGAAGTTTTCTTACCAGTAGTTGTCATAGGATGTGACGTGGCGGATTCGGTCGTGGACATCGTTGTGGTGTCTTGTGTAGTAGTTGATGCTGAAGAATAAAAGATGATATAAAGACATGATGGTTTGATCTTGGGCCAAAATGCCTCTAATTTCATATAAACCCAAATTAATTTGAAAGATAGATAGATCGAGAGAGAAAGAGAGAGAGAGAGAGCGAGAGAGAGGGAAGAGGGAGAGATGGAGAGAGAGATAGAGAGAGAGAGAGAGAGAGGTAGAGAGAGAGAGAGAGAGAGAGAAAGAAGAGAAAGAGATAGACAAGAGAGAGAGAGGTGGTGCAAATGGAGTTTTCTTACCAGTAGTTGTCATAGGATGTGACGTGGCGGATTTCGTCGTGGACATCGTTGTGGTGTCTTGTGTAGTAGTTGATGCTGAAGAATAAAAGATGATATAAAGACATGATGGTTTGATCTTGGGCCAAATTGCGTTTAATTTCATATAAACCAAATTAAATTGAAAGATAGATAGATTGAGAGAGAAAGAAAGAGAGGGAGAGAGAGTGAGAGAGAGAGAGAGAAAGAGAGAGAAGAGAAAGAGAGAGACGAGAGAGAGACAGATGGTGTAAATGAAGTTTTCTTACCAGTAGTTGTCATAGGATGTGACGTGGCGGATTTCGTCGTGGACATCGTTGTGGTGTCTTGTGTAGTAGTTGATGCTGAAGAATAAAAGATGATATAAAGACATGATGGTTTGATCTTGGGCCAAATTGCGTTTAATTTCATATAAAACCAAATTAAATTGAAAGATAGATGGATTGAGAGGGAAAGAGAGAGAGAGAGAGAGAGAGAGAGAGATGGAAAGAGAGAGAGAGATGGAAAGAGAGAGACAAAGAGAGACAAAGAAAGTGCAAGAGAAAAAGAGGAAGAGATATAGGTAACATGCTTACATGTAGTTACAGTGGGATTTGGTGTGGTCGAGCAGTGGTGGGTCCATGGAGGGGGGAAGGCCCGCGCCCCACCCTTGGCAAAAATAGTAACCACAATTTAACCTTTAACAAATTATAAAAAGGTGGCCCCCCCCCCCCAGGCAAAAAGAAAAGTCTAAAAAAAGATAGTAACCCCAATTTTACTTTTTTTCGAAAGTATTAGTGCTCACAGAGAGAGAGAGAGAGAGAGAGAGAGAGAGAGAGAGAGAGAGAGAGATGGGGGGGGGAGAGGCAGAGAGTGAGGGTTAAAGGCATTGTATAACAATGTTTCCAGTTTTACAAATCTAAGATGCACGGCCCTACGTGTTATCCGTGTCTGTGATATGGTGTAGTATTGAAGCCCTAACAAAATTGCGGTTTAAAATGATTGTGGAATGCTTCAAAAAAGGGAAGAAGAAATGATTGACCGGTTTCACCATACTCATTTTTCCCAATAGACTTTATTGTTATAAAAACCGTTGGGAAAATGGTTTTTGGAATTTCTAATTCCAATCATAAATACCCTGATAATCTGACAGGCGATTGGCTTGTAATAAACATGGGATTCCTGATTGACCTAAATGTTTATAATAATATGATTACAGCATGAGCTAAATACAAGATTTTTAAAATAATCTGAGGCAACGATACCTAATCCCTTTAATGTAACAATTTAGAAAGTTGTAAACGAAAAGGATGAGCATTGAAATTCTGAGAGAGAGGAAGAGATGAGAAAAGAGAGAAAAGAGAGAGAGAGAGAGAGAGCGCGCGAGAGAGACAGAGGGAGAGAGAGAGAGAGAGAAGAGAGAGACAGAGAGAGACAGAGAGAGAGAGAGAGAGAGAATAGAAGAGAGAGAGATGGTGTAAATGGAGTTTTCTTACCAGTAGTTGTCATAGGATGTGACGTGGCGGATTCCGTCGTGGACATCGTTGTGGTGTCTTGTGTAGTAAGTGATGCTGAAGAATAAAAGATGACATAAAGACATGGTGGTTCGATCTTGGGCCAAAATGCGTCTAATTTCATATAAACCCAAATTAAATTGAAAGATAGATAGATTGAGAGAGAAAGAGAGAAATAGAGAGAGCGAGAGAGCGAGAGAGAACAAAGAGAGACAAAGAAAGTGAAAAAATAGAGAGGAAGAGATATAAAGGTAACACAATTTAACCTGGAGAAAAAAAGGTTAAGAAAAAGATGGTAACCACAAATTATTATTTTATTGATTAAAGGGAGGGGGGATGTAGTTGAGTAAACAAAAAACAAAACAAAATCAAAAAACAAAACAACAATTGTATATGTTTGTGCTCACTATACCCCCCCCCCCCATCCTTCGTGTTCATCATCGTGGTGTCTTGGGGGCTCAAGTTTTGATCCTGGGGGCTCACAGTAATGAGGATATTGCTTAGCCAATGAATCAGGACTGTACGCAGCGGTGGCTATAGGGTACGTTGCCGCCCCCACATATCCAAAAAAAACAAAGAAAATGCAATAAATTATCAATAATTCATTGCATTTTGCCCCGACCCCTAACATTAAAAAAAATCCTTATTGTGGGCATGCCTTGAACCATAATGCGTGGCCCGACAGAGGAATTTTTCCAGTTGGGGACCGGGGGAAAATGCAATGAATATTGATCATTTATTGCATTTTTTTTTTCTTTTTTGGATTTGTGGGGGCGGCGACGTACCCTTGCCCACGCTGCGTATACAGTCATGATTCAGTGGCTAAGCAATGGCCACGTTACTGTGAGGCACCAGAATAAAAACCGTGTCAATCAGCTATATTATTGTCCTTTTGTGAGGCATTAATCCTGATAAGGACATAGGTCCTCTAGTTGATTAACATAGTAGCATACACATGCTTTAGCAGTCACGCAAAACAAACACTGGCAAATTATTATCAATAAAATCTGAGAATGTATACTATTATTTAGATCTAGACTATTAGGAACAAATCATTGTCAAAATCATTCCATAAATTGGGGTAAAAATAATTATTCCACCTTTTTGACCAACAGCGTATAATGGGCCTTTACTGCTTTCGGCGGCAATACCTTTGACATGCTTTCATGCATTGGAAAGGTCTAAGAAACTGAAATTTCCATTTGCCCCCAATTACCAACTTCCTTAGAGGCAAGTGTGAAAAGATCGTGATTCTCCACCCGCCATCTTTGTACTATACCTTGTTCATTCTTGTATTAACTATTGCATATATTTCTACGTCTGAAAATGTTTCATCAACTCCTCTCTGTCCGCAGTAAGGTCACAGGTTAAGTCATGCATACATTTGAGTCGTTCATAGATTCTTAATGGTATAATTACCATTATTGAATCATAATTTGTCAAAGCCTACCCTTCATTCCAATGAGTTATGATATTATAAATCAATCTTCAAGTTGGACGGACATATCATAATTGTTATGATCATCACTATAAAGCTAAAACTCACCAGCTAACTTGCAAACGAAATGTCGTTTGATACCCTTCAATGAGATGGGAAGCGAGGGCATGTACTCTGGCACTGTAGGCATTAATTCACCATTTACAAGAATCGGCTGGCAATGGTTATCCTCCGTATGCAACACTTCATCGGCCATGTTTGTAGATCCCCTCGCGTGAGCTAAAACACATTAAATATACAGAATTGCAATAAGTCATTAAATACACAAAATATAAAGTTGACTTTTATATCGCAAAGGAAAAATTCATTTGCTTCACAAGGAATCAAATACAAAATATAACTCTCATTACTTTCATTCAATTGATTTCAACCTGAATATGGTCGAAGAACATTTATACTACCACATATTCTGCTCTCTCTCTCTCTCTCTCTCTGCCCTCTTATTTCTCTCCCCTCCACTTTCCACATGTTGTTATTCGTTCGGGAAGTTCCCCCGTGCTGTCACCCCATACTCAAACCCTTTTTATTTCACTGGACCAGCAGCCTTTTCACACAAAGTTAAAATTCTATAAACATGATTAGTTTAAAACTAATCACCTGTACATACGACATCATTCACACACAGACATTTCGGTGCGATCGTTAATCGTTTCGTGATTAACTACTGCTCGTAAAATGCGCAGTAGTGCCATTGCGTATTGAAGGTCATGTCATATCAATCAAATCCCAAAAGAGAGTTAACTTATGTCTTTCGTTGTTTCTTTAAATGTGAATTATACATATCAAAATGTAATTAATCTTATGTTTCAAGATGGAATCCAAGATTTTGCCAATTTAGCATCCAGATGGCTTCCGTTTTCTAATTAATTGAATGGAAGACGAAGGTCTGGGTCGTATTGGCTGCTGTTTGAATCACTGTTCAATTTACCCGTTATGGATCCCATCGATTATTAAAAACGGCCCTGTATAGTGCATTAACGTTTCCATCATCACACAGATCACCCTAACCAAACGTTTGTTCTTCTTCAAAAGAGGATGGAGATATGGCCATATGTACGACCAAATTAAACATAATACGTACCCTTAGGACTTTTGGCAATGGGGCAGCCCATACATGACATATGAACAATCCAGAAACTGACAAACATTTTGCACTAGGTCGTATTTAACATCTGTTATAATTCTTTCTTGGAGAATATGCAAGGTGACAATGGATGAAAATTCTCCCGAGAAAAACATATCCAGTAAAATATTCCGCATGTAATAGGGGCTGGTGCACCCATCCCACATAATTATACAGATTAAAGATAGTTAAAACCTATTTAATAAAACAAACACTTTAGTAGCACCGGTCTCCAGTGTGCCTCTTATGAATATCTGCTGGTAAACACATACCTTAAATAATGATTTTATAAGCCATTGTGGATAGGATACCCAAAGTCACATCATCTGATATACATGTAGTGGGCACAATCAAACTGGAGATATCCATTCTAAGGATTAACCGTTTAGTAAACTAAAACCACGTGTACCTAATACTGTGTTAGTATCATTTAATTGGTAATATTGACCCCAGTAGATACAAATGCTGCTCAGATTTTAATTTGCTACCTTATGATACTTTACGAATCTTAATTCCTGGATATTTTTTATATTCATTATTAAAGACGTATTAACAATCATCTAGCATAAAATTTACACGGAATGTGGGTAATATATAGGATGGAGAATTTGTTATAAAAATCATGTCCTGCTACCTGAAATAGTTTAATAAAAATGCACAAGACAATTCCGTGATACTTTCAAGTTCATGGAAAGCGCATAATAAAATGATTTAGCTACTTTTCTTGATCTAGCTATCAATGACAATGAAATTACAGAACAAGCAATTATGATTGGCCTGTCTTCATACTGTATGCTACAAGATATCAACATATAACGCTTAAAAATGTATACTTTTAACACTAAAATACACTTACACCCAGGGGCGTCACCAAAGGGGTGTGTGGGGGTGCGACACTCCTCCACCTGTCAGGATATTGTCGGTAAAATTGCGCTGCCGTCGGGAAAAAAGAGAAAAGGGGGAGGGAAAAAAGAGAGGGAAAGGGAAAGAAAAGAAAGAAAGAATGAAAAAAAAAAGGAAAAGAAAGGAAAGAAAAGAGAAGAAAGAAAGAGAAAAAAAGAAAAAGAGGGAGGAGAGGAAAGAAAGGAAAAGAAAGAAAAGGGGAAAAAAAGAGAAAAAAAGAGTAAAAGGGAAACAAAAGAAACGGGGGTGAAAGAGAGGAGAGAGAGGAGAGGTAAGAGCCTGAGAGAGGAGGAGTGGGAGTGAAAGAGAGGAGGAGTTGGGAGTAAAAGAGAGAAGGGGCTTGTTGGGTGGAGTCGTCTCGTCGAGGGAGCAAGAAAGACACGGGTAAATATGTTGCTATGTCGGGTCAGCTGTGTCGGTATTCTTGCTCGATCCTCGTGTACTATATCAATGCAGAAGTTGGAAGTCGGTGAGATGTATATTGTCGGTCGGCCGACAAGTTTTTTTTCACTACGAACTGTGACTTTTTATCCGCTGTGAGGACTTCAAGAGTGACTACAACTACAAATTACAATACTTGTATTTTCTCGAAGTTTCACTTTCGTATAATATCAGCTAAAGAAATCAGAGGCTTAACATTTTCGGGGAAACTAAATTCAAACAAGGTTTAAGAGTCAACAACGGTACGACGAATCGTCTTCCTTTCTCTATATTATGATAAAACGCCCCAAAAAACCCCGCGCTTTGCGCGGAAGGGGAAAACTGAATTCAGACAATTAAGGCTTATTAAGAGTCGAAAACGGTACAACGAATCACCTTCTTTCTCTAATAATTTAATTAAACGTCAAAATTTACGCGCTTCGCGCGGGAGGGGGAAGCTTTATTCAGACAAGGATTAAGAGTCGAGCACAGTTCAACGAATCGTCTACTTCTCTATTAATTTAATGACACGCCAAACCCTCCGCGCTTAGCGCGGAAGGGGGACATCTGAATTCAGATAAGGATTAAGAGTCGAAAACAGTACACCATATAGGGCTTATTAAGAGTCGAAAACAGTACAAACGAATCGTCTTCTTTCTCTAATAATTTAATGAAACGTCAAAGCTTCCGCGCTTCGCCCGAGAGGGGGAAACTGAATTCAGATGAATAGAAGGTAATAAGAGTCGAAAACGGTACGACGAATCGTCTTCCTTTCTCTATATTGTGATGAAACGCCCTAAAAATTCCGCGGTTCGCGCGAAGGGAGAAAACTTCATTTAGACGAGTCGAGAACAGTACAACGAATCGTCTTCTTTCTCTAATAATTTAATCAAACGTCAAAATTTCCGCGCTTCGCGCGGGAGGGAAAGCTTCATTCAGACAAGGATTAAGAGTCGAGCAAGGTTCAACGAATGGTCTACTTTTTCTAATAATTTAATGAAACGCCAAAAATTCCGCGCTTCGCGCAAAGGGAGAAAACTTCATTTAGACGAGTCGAGAACGGTACAACGAATCATCTTCTTTCTCTAATAATTTAATGAAAAGTCAAAATTTACGCGCTTAGCGCGGAGAGGGAAAGCTTTATTCAGACAAGGATTAAGAGTCGAGCAAGGTTCAACGAATCGTCTACTTTCTCTAATAATTTAATGAAACGCCAAAACTTCCGCGCTTTGCGCGGGGGGGGGGGGAGAAACTGAATTTAGACACATTTAGACACGGTACAGCAAATCGTCTTCTTTTCATAATAATTTAATGAAACGTCAAAGCTTACGCGCTTCGCGCGGGAGGGGGGGGGGAAACTTCATTTAGACAAGGATTAACAGTCGAGAAAGGTACAATAAATCGTCTTCTTTTCCTAATAATTTAGAGGCCTATCACCCACACCCCCTAATGAGCGCTCTTTAAGTAATTCGCTTGCTCACTACCGCCCTTTCCTTAAAAAAAGATCCTAGCTCCGCGCCAGCATTAAAATATATCAGCTATGATGCTGACTAAGTTGACGAAATAATTCGTATATTTATGTCGTCGAGGAAAATGACCATTTGCGCATATGAAAGTAATATAGATAGTCCATAGGAAAAGCAATTTAGCCTTCGGTCCCGGGTTTATAGGGTTAAATTTGTAGATATTGGACATTTAATTTTGTCGGTAATTAGTCGCTAGTTTTGTCGGTAATCGTTGGCCTCTACATCCCCCCCCCCCCCCACTGAAAAAGGTCTAGCGACGCCCCTGCTTACACCTAAGAAATATATCCTCATTGTAAAATAAAAATGTGATTCGCTTTCAATCATTTAAATGTGGCGGCCGTTTTGTACACTAACTCAGTTTCAGTTTTCCAGCTTTCCTGCCAACCATCCAGGACACATATCAACTTAATCTTGTTAGAATATAGTTTTAAATCCAGAAACCAATGTATAGACACTAATATTATATGTATGGGAGGGATACTTTAGGATTTATAGCCAAAAAATGTTTTGGCAGCCACTTTGAATGGTACAATCATGGGCGTCGCTAGAGAGGGTTGTGGGGGGGGGGGGGAGTGTGACACCCCCACCTATCAGGATAGTGTCGGTAAAATTGCGCTGCCGTCGGAAAAATGATATAAGGGGGAGGTAAAGAAAACAAGAACAAAAAAGAAAGGAGAAGAGAGAAAGGAAAGAAAAAAAAGATAAAGGAGAGGGAAAAAGGGAAAATAAAAGAATGAAAAGGGGGGGGGGGGGGGGGGGTAAGAGGAAACTTTTTTCTTTCTTTTTTTGATCTCGAAATTTGAAAATTTAACATTTTTCTTCGTTGGGGGGGGGGGGGGGGTAAGGTCACCTTATTTAGGTCAGCCATGGGCAATTTTTTTTTAATAATTAAAAAAAAAAAAAAAAAAAAAAAATCCAAAGGGGGGGGGGTTAGTTTTTTTTTAGGGGGGTTTACACACATCGAAATACCAAAGGGGGGGGGGGTTCAACCCCCAAATTTGTAGACCTTGGCACATTGGCATTAATGTATTTGTCGGTAATTAGTGGCTAGTTTTGTCAATAATCGGTAGCCTACTGGCCTCTACCCCCCCCCTCCCCCACCCCCACTGAAAAAGGTCTAGCGACGCCCCTGTGCACAATGGCAGCCGTCTTAGATACAATGTTCAATAAAAAGCTACCCTCATACTTTATGATACTTTTGTGTGCATCAATGATTATTTGTACCCTTAATAAATAACCTTTACCGGCACTTCAACAATTCTAAATAGTGAAACAAATCAGATAATGTTACGATACTGGCTACAATTTCTGACGCCATCATCCGCTTCCGGGTTTCCTGGTGGCTATTGTACACATTTTCAACAGTCTTAATGGAGTTTCGAAACCTAAACGTAGGTATGGATACCAACATAATACATGTATCTCTATTATCATATACATGTCGTGACATATCAATAATGGATATGTCATGATTTATGGCAAATTTCAGTTTTCGTCGGCCATCTCGGATGGCAAAATTGGATGCCATCTTTGGAATTGTTGTGGGTATAAGGCTACTCTAAACCTTACACACTTTCAACATACATTTTAATCTCGCAAATTACTAAGGGGAACTCACTTCCGTTCATTTTGAGGATGATGGCGGCCATTTTGGACGCCATCTGGGATTAACAGGTACATGTATTTTGGTGGCCATAACCCTTTGTTTGTGGTATGAATGGATTCTTGGACTCCCGAAACCTATGTATAGACAATAAAATCACATTTCCAAGATGGATACATCATAATTTATGGCTATTTTAAGGTATTGGCGGCTATCTTGGATGCCTTTCCGGGGGTACGTTCCTTGAATTTTAGTATAATTGTTCCTGATTTCATTTTTGTTTACCGGAAACCGTTGAAAAACCCTTTGTTGCATTCTTTTGGGGGTTGGTGTATTTTTACCCATAAATCAAACCGAGTAAAAGAGAGCAGCCATTAGCAACCATAAATACCATGTTAACTGATATCAATATATATAGTTTAGAGCGCTATAACTATTTATTACAAATTATGAAATAATATTGACCATAACTGTAGGCAGTTTTTTTAAGATTTTGAAGTCATTAGTGAAGGTAATTTATGAAATTTAGAGAAACATGCTTTTTTGGGCGCAATTCATATTACGGGGAATTTTTTTGGGAAATGTCATTTTTGGCACTAAATTGTTATGCAAATTATAATCAAGCCTACCAAATGCAATATTTCATTTTGAGGAGGAAGTTCTAATTCTCTTTCAAATGGCAACTCACACATGGTAAAATTGTGGTTTTACTGGTTATGTTAAAAATTAATCTTCATAACTATTCAATATAACATACATAATATGGCGGCTATTTTGAAATATGACTGCAACTGTTTTTCAGCAGAATATATTTCAGGAATTCGACCTTGAATTTTTGCAGGGAGGTCTCCTGAACACGTTAATACCAGAAAACTTTTACAATATCCAATGTCTCAAAACCCTCAAATTTGACTTTTGCCGCCAAGGTAACGGATCAAGCCCGCGATTATGCTCCTTATTGATTAAAATAAAAGACTAAATTTATATAACTCTCACCAATGACGGATGCAGTGCAGAGAAGTAGGAACATGCCTCTCAGGGTAACAGTGGATGTATGTCTCTGCATCTATTGTATATTCACAAAGAAAAAAGATCAAGGAATTCAGGACTTCAAAAGTAATACCGTTTTCTCACTTTTACGAAAAATAATATAGAAAGATGAACATGAAGTCCTGGAACTATTGGATTGGCTAACAGATAAGGATGGGGATAACGAAATGAATTTGACAAAAGACGCTTTGCGAATGTTTTCAATGTTTTAAAAGGGATTGGGTAACTTTGCCTCAATTTCTTTAAAAAATCATGGATTTAGCTCATGCTGCAATCATTATTATAACCATTTAGGTAATACACGAATCCCATGACTTTTACAAGCCAATCGCCTGTCTGATTATTAATATATCCATGATTGGTATTAGAATTTCAGAATTCGTTTTTCTAACAATTTTTATTACACTACAGTCTAATAGGAAAAACGAGTTAGGTAAAACGGGTCACTCAAATATTTTAACTTTCTTGAGGCACTTCATGATCATTTTGAAGCATACATAAATGTAAGTTTGCAATATCAAAAGTTGAAACTTCAAAAAAAAAAGAGAGTTGATTAAAAAAATTAACTCACCCCCTCCCCAGCAACAACAAAAAGAAAGATTCGTTTCATGTAATTTTTTGTTTGTATTTCTTTAAAATATACATGTATACAATTAAGCTATCTATAAATTTGTTATCCAATACAATTGATCATCCTCATCGAATACGTTGATAAAAATCCCATTTGATCTTTGATTTGTCTTACCTTAAAAGCAATTGTACTCTGTTCTTCTACTGTATAGGTGATCTGTCAGTCGAACAACAATCTTGAAGTATACACCACCAAAAGCACGAAACACGTGGAATGGTGCTTATTTGCACACACAAAATAGATGGAAAACGTTTTAAGTGCAACAGATACATGTAGTTCATTTATTAAACGACACTAGAATCTGGCGGCTGGTTGCAATTGATTTCAACGATTTCTGTTAGAGATTTTATAGAGCTGTTGTGTTCCGGCTTTAAGGGCATTACACACAATATCATCGCATATATCATCGCACCAATCAGAGAGCTGCATAGGGTGTACCTAGCAGTATAGTCACTTTCATGTGTACATCAATTTGGCGATATATAGAAACATTATAAAGGGTCTACCTACGAATTAATATGCAGCGACGGACCTAGGATTTCCGAGAACAGAGGGGCGGGCGGGCGGGCGGGGCAAAACCAATGTTTGCGCAAAGCGTGCTGCCAGCACGTTAAAGCTAGACCTTCTGGATGGGATCCAAGTGCCCGGCTTATGACCCATATTGTGGTGCAGAGTCCTAGACATTCTCACGTTTTAGCAATTCAGAACCTTGAAAATACCCGTCCTGACCGATAGACAGACATAAACGATTTTATACATCAAATGGTTGTCTTGGGAATCACTTTTATCTTTGCGGATGGGGTCCAGGGGCAGATCCCCCGTCGGAGGACGAAAGGACTGTTTTTTCGTAGGTTCGTAGGGAAAAATACAATTTAGTGAAATCACAAGCTCCTTATCATAAAACTAATCATCAGAGGTAGATTGAGTGAAAAAGAGTGAGAGACCGAGGGATAAAGAGAAATAGAGAGAGAGAGAGAGAGAGAGAGATGAGAAGAGAGAGGGAGAGGGCTTCTTTTTCTCTATTTTGTTGCAATTTCTCTCTTCTTCTTCTTTTTTTTCTTTCCCTGGGTCTTCCTCTTATTGAAAACCATTTTCTTCTTTCTTTCTTTTTTCTCAGTTCAAATACATTTGTTTTTATAAATGAAGCATTTGATATTTTATATAAGTATTAGCTTGTACTTTAATCGAGGTTCATCATTGTCATGTTATTCTTTTTGTTTTAATGATATGGTGACGTCGTCAACTAAGGATGTCATTTTCTTTCTCTGTTATTGTTGTTGCATTTTAGCTTTGCAAATTGGCCTTGAATGGCGGAAAATGTGTTTGAATGATTGATACACATCTCTATCCCTACATTATTATTTCTTTGCACTTTCTCATCACCGCATTCATCCGTCTATAATCAACTACTTATCCTAATCATAGTAGAAATAAATTCGGTTTTCAACAATTATACTAATAGATGTGTTCATGCCATGGCTCGTTGAATAAATGATTATGACGAATTGGTTGTCATGCGCGGTGCATTGCACTCTTGGTCGGCATGGCATTCATCCTCTCTCATTTCGTTTCTATTTGTTACCAATGCTAGGAAATAATTGCTTCATTTTAGCAGGATGGTGATTTAGTGAAAACTAGTTTTTTTTACGGGTTGGGCGGGGGGGGGGGGGGTAATATATTAGTTAAACATTAAATCATATTATTTGTGTACGTTAGTGGATTCAGTGGAAAGGATTACAAACCAATTACTTTGACGGTTATACAATATTTAGATTTTTGTTAGATTTTTGTTTGGAAACAGTACCTCTTTGATATCTTTCTTGGAACCGAATAGCATTATTTGGTTTCAAAACATAATGCACAATCATTACAAAAGATTCTATCTTTTGAGGTGTAACACATACAGTTTAAATCAATTTCACAGCAACCAATAACAATGTAGGAATGAAAGTAATCTTGAACGTTTTGCAGCAAAATGATAATATTCAAATTCCAAAAGTCACTTCTGTTAATGGAATGGAGTTTTGCCCGATGCTGAGCACATAAAGGCTTGTATTATTAAGACGAAAACACTCTAGCATATCCTATCATCTGTAATATCATCGACCGTTGCAAATACAGTAACAGCTTCCTAACGGTACTGCCCCTTTGTACTTAAATCGGACATCTTCAAATTATATATCCCAGTTAGGAGCCTACGGTCAACTGTTATGAATCTCCTCCAAACTCCGAGAGTCAGTAACAGATACTATAAGGGGAACGTGCCTTCAGCAAACTAGCCCCCTTTATTTGTATTTGTCTTGATCTACACACAGAGAAAAGTAGGTGTAAATTGACTCCCTATAGGGAGTAACTGCTTGTCACATAAGTGACACCCCTCAGGGAGTAAATTTACTTCCCAATGTAGGAAGTACTTTTTTTTTCATAAGAAGGTGTGAATTTGCACCCGAAGGTTATGATTGTACTCCAAATAAGGAGTGAAATTTGCACTCAATGGTGCTGATTTAACACCTTTTGGTTCTATTTTCATGACAAATGGGTTCAAATTTACACCAGTGGGGTTGAATTTTATACCCTTTATGATCGATTCCACACCCTGTGGGGAGTAAATCTACACCCTTTTTATACACAGCATCAACCAATTGATCATCCCTCGAGCAATCAAACATCCATGCTTCGTAATCACCTAACAGTCACTGATTCTCACCCTTTTGTCTACGTTTCATTGCTCTAAAGAAATCAGACCAGAATGTCGAGTTAAACAACAATTAGTGTGAACTCAACACAAGTGCAGACTGTAAGGACTAACTTATGGCTGGAGGTATCGGTTCAAATGTAATGGAAATACCTAAACAGACAATCCTGCCCTACCGAATATCTTCCCTTTACTTACACGTATAAGAAGACAATTATGTACTAGTTAGTAAAAAAAAAACTCTTCTGCTAATTTCATTAAATTATCAAATATATCCTTCGGTACAACCCCTTTTTCTTGATCGAATAACTTTCACACAAATAATATGCCCAAATGAGACATGATAATTCCCCTAACAAGACTAAAATATGTGAATTATGCTAATTTGTCTTCACTTGGCAGTACCTATATTGACACGATGCGCCATTGCTGTAGCGCATGCGCATATGCACTGACCAATCAGAGCTCGTCTGACTAAAATAGGGTGTAAAATTACATCCCTCAAATATACACACTTCAAAGCAACCAACAGCTTAAATATATATACAACAAACAAATTATAATAGTAATTTTGATACAAAACGGTTCAACGTAGTATTATTATCGGGCTTTATACAACACCTACGTGGATTCTTGTCATTTGATTGGAGGATTGTTGGTCACATGATATTCAATAGATGTTCTATTGCACGGGTGTGCATTTTTGGTTATATCCGCCGTGCATTTTTGGTTACAGACTGCGTACCTCTCTGCCGTGTGCGTATCCCTGCGTGTATCTGACGCGAAGGCAATCTGAATGTAATAGAGAAGGCTTGACTCCAACTTTAATTTATCTTTAAAATAAGGAGTAAAGCATAATTTGTTGATTAATGTTCAATTAGATCTTCTTCGATGTTGTATAAAGCAAATAATAAATGTTTTTTCATTCGTTCAATAGTGCGAATATTTTCATTCGTTGAAAGATTAACGTTAATTCCATTCAACTCGGCTGACGCCTTGTTGAATAGAATGTATAGCTTCGTTGACTAGAATTAACGTTAATCTTTGGACTCGTGAAAATATTCGCACTATGAACTCATAACCATTCATTATTTGTATAATATGGGCAAGTTTCACTTCTAAATTCTTCATCTAATTTAAATGAATTTTTTAAAATCTCTCATAAACTCGACAAGTCTCGTTTAATTTCCCATTGTAAATTAACTTGCGTGCATTGTATATTCACTAATGCACTCGCAAACATGAATTATTCATATAATACTCTAACTTGATTAAAAATAAAACTAACACCCTACTTACAGTTGTTGAAATTCAAAATGTTAGGACTATACCATGATATGTCTATGTATAATGTCTCTATTCAGGATATACCTATCAACATCCCTCACGGCATCCATATCTTATCTCTCTGGTTCTCTCCCCTCTCTCTTTCTCTCTCTCTCTCTTTGTCTCATCGTCTCTGTCTATCTGTCCCACTTTCTCTCTGCCTACTCTCTTTATTTCTGTCTCTCCTCCTCTCTCAGTATGTCTGTCTCAGTGTCTCTCTTGCTCTTCCACCAACGAATCTCTTCCTCCCTCCTTCCAATTTCCTCTTGTCATCTCCCTCCTATCTTCATGCTCTCCCACTTTCATTCAGTTGGTCTTTTATTTGTTTATCTATATATAATTCATTATCTTGTCTTTTCTCTTTTTTTTACAATCTTGGTCTTCTTCTTCTTTTTTCCGTTCTTCTTCTACTTCTTCTCCTCGTGGGTCTTCCTCTTATTGGAGACCATTTGATTCTTTCTCTCTTTTTTCTCAGTTTAATTACATGTATATTCATAAATGAAGCATTTTATAATTGATATGAGTATTAGCTTGCACTTGAATCGAGCTTTATCATTAACATGTTATTATTTTTGTTTTAATGACTTCGTCAACTAAGGAGGTCATTTTCTTTCTCTGTTTTTGTTGTTGCATTTTAGCATCGCATATTGGCCTCGAATGGCGAGAAATGTTTTTTAAATTATCGATCCTCATCTCTATGCCTACATTATTATTTGTTTGTGCTTTCTCATCACTGCATCCACTAGTTCATGGTCACCTACTTATCCTAATCATAGTGGAATTGAATTCGGTTTTCAACAATTGTACTTATACCCCATTCACAGTGGCCTCAAACACCGCGACAGCAGCGGGACTGTCCCGCTGCTGTCGCGGTGTTGTCTTCAGTGTGAAGGCTCGGACCCGTTATAACCTATCGCGGGATAACACCGCCTAGCGATAACGCCGACACAAACTATCGCTAGGGACGCCTAGCTACAGCAGCGGGACAGTCCCGCTGCTGTCGCGGTGTTTACTCAGTGTGAAGGCTCTCCGCTATAACACCGCGACAAACACGTGTGATTTGTTTACTTACCTATCACTGACCTCTTTTCTACAGCAATGGGGAACATAAAGTGAAATAGAAATAAAGTAACCAGTGGATTCAAATTGATTTTATTATTATGTAGGTATTATAATTATCCAAATAAAAATATTTCACACTTCAAAAAATTAAAATATTCTGACTGGAAGCAATAAAAATGCTAGTTTTTTAAAAAGTAATATGATCGAGGATACAAAAAGCAACTTGACATGTTTACCGCGCAATTTCAAGCAAGTATTTCCGGTCATATCGGGGTCACTCGCGGGTCATGAGCCATGCATACACGTGTTTGTTACGGAGGTAATAAAAATCACCCGCTGCAGCGTGAATGGGTACATGATATTTATCCCGCTGCTGCAGCGGGATAACTTTTCTACTGTGAATGCATTTGTAGCGGTGTTATGGCGGTGTCGCAGCTCCGCTACAACGCCGCTACAAATTTCAAAACCACTGTGAATGGGGTATAATAGAGGTGTTCGTGCCATGGCTCATCGAATAGATAATTATGATATGTGTATGCCGTGCACGGTTCATTGCACTTTGGGTCTCCATGGCGATCATTCTTCTCATCTCATCATTTTATGTCCTGGGGGGGGGGTGGTAGCCGTAAGTTAAATAATTGAAATTCTATTATTTGTGTACGATAGTGGATTCAGTGGAAATGAATAAAAACCCAAAACTTTGACGGTTATACATTTAGATTTGCACTGTTTGCCTAAATAACATAATGTCGAGTACATCAGAGTTCATTGGTGAGCATTTAACAAACTCGCTCTATCGCTATTTTGTATTTATTTTAGGGTGAATTTTCTGTATCTTCATTTTGAATGTTTCTTCACAGAAAGACTTCACATGATGCTGCCATGAACCCATACACATACAAAACAATCTACTGTTTCGAAATCGTTCCTCTTTCATGACCTGCTTCCAACCGTGTAGCATATTGGTTTCAAAGCATAATGCGTACTCATTACAATGGATTCTCTCTTTTTAGGTGTAACACATACTGTAAAAATAAATTAATTTAATTTCACAGCATCCAACGGCAAAGCAGGAATAAAAGTAAAGGAAAACGCTTTGCAACGAAATGCTAGTTATTATTTGGATTAGAAAAGTCTTATTGCCAAATGAAATGTAGTCTTGACCGATGCTGAGCATATCGAGGCCTATATCATCCATACGAAAGCACTATCAGAAGACTAGGAATCCTTTTCTGTTCATTATATTTGAATAAATATTCCCAATATAGCTACAGCACTCTACAGGATACATGTATATTATATTAAAGCGAATCCCACTCAAAACTGCACTAGTTTGGCCAGGGGGATTAGACCTCCCTGCATGGTCCCTGGCAGGTGGTTATCTCATCAAGTCAGCTCTCATTTAATATAAGAAAAAGGGGACCATGGGAAGCAACGGGTACCGTTCAGGCATCGTTCGCTATATAGAGGGCGCAAGTACCTATAAATAGTGCAGTCCCGCTAAAATAAACTGATGAAGGTATATTTATGTTCACATCGTAAACATTATCACAAGATTATATCTCCGTCATCCTCAGTAACACCTATGAACGAAAAATTTGAAGGAATACAAATTATCAATATACTGAAATATTATGTACAAGTATAGTGTATATTATTAACAAACAATTGATAGTGATTTTTATACAAGTGTCTCTGATCAGTTCATTTAGGAAAATAATTCTCAAGAAACCAAAAGGTGATTATTTGCTTTATATTCCACATCGGAAACATTTCACTTCTTCCGTCATTTTAGAGCAACAAGTCATCAATTAACAACTAGCAAACGGTGTAAGATACATACAATACATGCAGTACGTACATATGACGTATACCCAACGTATACAATCTTCAGTGAAAGTGCGTTGTACTGTGTAGATAGTACTACTATCTACACAGTGCAACTTACTTTTCTTCTCCCATCAATGATGGGCGAACTATATTTCATCACGTGATTTACTTTTGACCAATCGTAGAACAAGATTCTTAGTATGTGGAATATAATGGACTACTAGTATAATAATATCTCGTGCTTTTTTTTTTCTTTTTTTTTGGGGGGGGGGGGAGACCAAGATATGAAAATCTTAGTTATGAGTATGGACATAAATGAGAGTTCGATAGCTAGTATTCTATCAAGCCTGATAATAACCAATCACTTCAAGGAGTTTGTACTATGCATACAGACTTTTTACGAACAATGTCAAAAAATTAAGGTTCGTATCTCGTGGTTTACATGGTTCCATTAATTTCATATTGGAAAGCTTAACAGAATATAAAAGGAGCATATCAATTACAAGCAAAACCTCAGCAAGACATAGGCCTAACATGAACAAGAAATAACGTACCATTTAATCGTTCCTCTAAAACAACACCGATAACTTAAGCATTAGCCTAGATTCTATAAAATGTATGCTGCAAGAAGTAGAAATGTGACTTTTAAGCATTCTTCCTTTGAGATGAGTTCACATTGACATGAGTTTAACTACCGCAAGGCAGTGGCGGTATATCCAAAGCTATGGAAGGCGAGAGATTTTAAAAGTACGAAATTAAATATTCTACTAGCAACATTTACAACGCAATTTTTCTTAAACTTGTAGGGACACTTTGTGTAGTTGCGGCTTTTTTTTTATGATGACGTAATGATGAAGTGTAATACGTTTTACGGTTCTAGGATACCTACCCCCTAGACTTCCCCCACGGATAACTACCCCCAGTCAACTATCCCCTAGGACAACTACCCCTGCAGGACGAATACCCCTAAGGACAACTACCCCCCGGATGTCAAGGGGTGGATGTCAAGGGGGTAGGTGTCCGGATACGACGTTTTACATTTCTGTATCTGATTACACAGAGCTCAGTGAATACGCGCAGGACCTTGGTTGCCATTCATTTCCACCCCTCCCCCCCCAAAAAAAAAAAAAAAAAAAAAAATTAAAAAAAAATATATATATATATATATATTAATAATAATAATGATAATAAAGAAATAAATACAAATAAAAAAACACAGCGGTTTCTTTGCGGTGGTTTACCACGTCATATCCGACATGATAATGTTTGCAACGCTGAATCAATTAAATTATAGTCAACCGGGCTCTTTTCTGTTAAATATTGGTCATGGATTTACATTAATGATTAGCAATTGATAGGGTTCGATGATAATCTCATTGGTTTCTTTGATGTCGAATGATCGGCTGATTTGATCGTAATTAGTCATTACAACGATGCCTTCGTGACTGCCAGTCTCCGTCCAGTAGAGGGTGCCATTGAAGTAGCTTATATCTCGCAGGTTTTCTCGCTCTTTATCGCCATCGATGTCTCTCATAAATCTGAAATAACCCTTCTAAATACGAACACGGCCGATGTCAATCCAGGATAATAACAGTTGAGCAACCGGATTGTCAAGTGGAACACATACATGTGCGCTATACAGGAACCCACAGCAACTATTATCATTTTCAGTGATGGGCACTCACATAATTATTGTATTATATGTCTTGTTTTCATTCTTTTAATAATGTTTTAAGTTACTACACTGTTTCCAACCATATAAAAACAATGAGGTTAGAATGATACAAACTTGATGCCTTTCATCATAACAACTCTTGGTTTTTCCATTTATCGTTCATAATTTTCTCATCAAATTCATCAAAAGTATGAAATTAATTAGAGCTTTCTGTTTCGTTTTTTTTTCTACTAAATGTATCAGCATCTTTACCTACTCTCAACAACGCCCAACCCCCTTTTTCTAAAACTTAAGCACCTCGATCCTAATTTTTGGATAGTAACCGTCCCGCCCCCCTCCCCTTATCTTTTTTTCTTTCTCTCTCTTTCTCTCTCTCTCTCTCTCTCTCTCTCTTTCTCTCTCTCTCTCTTTCTCTCTCTCTATCTCTTTCTCTCTCTCTCTCTTTCTCTCTCAATCTCTTTTAATAGATAGCTCTTTCCCCGCCCTCCTCTTATTCATCTCATCAATGTCGTCTTCTTTTACAATAATCTTTACCGTTACTCCACTCTCAAACATCCCTTCATCTCTCTTTGACGTTTTCATCAAATCTCAGCTTCTCTTCATTTCACTCTACCATCAAATCGATCTATGAATCTCTTCTGTATCATTCTTCCTAACAATCGTTCCCATTTCTCTCTCCCATCATTCATTCACCCCTCCTTTCTCTCTCTCTCTCTCTCTCTCTCTCTCTCTCTCTCTGTCTCTCTTACTCTCTCTCTCTCTCTCTCTCCCTCTCTCTGTGTCTCTCTCTACCCACTTTCTCTCTCTACCATCTTATTGTTTCTCATTCAATATCATTCTCTTTATAGTCGTTAATCATAATAACTCCTTTTTCCTCACTCCACTCAACTTCTTCAACTTCACACTCTCTTCTTGTTGTTGTTAATCTTCCTTCTGCCCCTCTCTCTCTCTCTCTCTCACCTCTCTCTCTATTTCTCCCTCTCTGTATTTCTGTTGCTCTCTCTCTCTCTCTCTCTCTCCCCCCTAAAGGTAATGTAAACATGTATACCATTAATTGCAGAATCGAAATAGAAAGTTGTGCCCATACAATCAGAAGATGATAGATACCTACTTTATTAATTTCGATAACATAATAGACAAATATATTCAAACAGCTGTAATAATTTTGTAGCGTGTAACCGCTTGTGCAATACTATATATTAAGTACAAGGTGAGAAAATAGATTTTGTTCAGATTATTGCTATTTACACATCCTTTAGAATGTATTACATTATAGTAGAATCTTCCACATGAAAGTGTTTTTTGTTGTTCTCGCACTGACATGGGCAATGAATGAATTCTTCCCCTTTTTTAGTTCGTAAATTTCCAGTAAGAATTCTGTTTATTTATTTGTTTATTCATTTATTTAAATCACATATTTACACAGAGTAGCCTGTTTGGCTAGCAAACAATTGTAACAAAAAAATATATATATAATTCGTAGAATGCATGAGCAATGATTTATATGAAGGTAAATGTACGAAACACATTTTTTTAAAGCTGGTCTTCCACATTGCTCTGTTTACATTAATAAGAGAAGATATATACATGGGTAATATTAGGAACAAAACTTAAATGAATGATTGCCAATTGGTAAGAATAATTCACATTAGGTGATTAACTAAATTGAACTGAAATCTAATTTGAAGAGTACAAACGGTGTGATTTAAAGATTGGATTGAAAATAAATTTTTCTCCCTCACATTTTTTCTTTAATGTTTAAAAAAGACATCTTATACAAAATAACTGCACTTTGTATTAGTGAGTAAATAAACTTCCTTTTAAATGTTCCAAAAATACATCATATAAGCACGGTAAGCATATACTTATTGAAGGGCAATCCAACCTTCCTAACAAATTTAAAGGGTAGAAGGAAAAAAAAAGAGAAATCTGTGAAATAGAGTGATTAAAATGTAAACTCAACATGAGCTTACCAGTGACGACAACGAGAAAGTAAAGTAATGCCATTGGCATTGGTTAACAACAAGTTGTCAAAACAAAAACTTAGGAAAAATCCTTTAGAATACTGGATGAACATAATTATAAAGAAAGATTTTGTTTTAAAACTATAACAAAAACCCATCTCCTTAAACATACTATGAAAGAGGACACATTTCTGCAAGGATTTTCAAAACAAATGTGTTTGAAGTCGCGGAATATTGATGAAAAAAATACAAAATTTAGGTTTTCTGCGTACAACAGAAAAACCAAATTTTTTTTTTTTTTTTTTTTTTTTTGGGGGGGGGGGGTAATCTTTGCAGAAGTGTTTTCTTGAATGACATCCTCTTCACATTATGATACAATTTTAGTGAAATTTCGCCATCAAATTTTTTTGGCGAATATGGAGCTCCCAACATTAATGTATCTGTTGACCAAACTGTGGCTTCATACTCTTTGAACTATGTTTTTTTTTTTTTTTTATATAAGCCCTACCTTTTATTTCGATTTTGAACAAATATATATTGAAGTTGTGGGTCTTGCAATCTATTAAGTCAGTTGTGGATATCCAATACAGCACAGCTACAGTAAACCACACCTGGATATATCTTAACATCTTATACATAATATGTGTAACCAGGCTTGAATTTTGAAGCAAATTTTGTAGGTGCCACTTGTGACCTCCCCCCCCCCCCCCCCCCCCCCCCCGATCTGCCATTGCCTAGACAAGCTCGTGGTTGTGAAAATTCATCCCAAAATCCAAGGTGTACCAATCTTTTGTTTTAAACGAACTTGAACTTGGGTAAAATTCGAGAGTAATGAGAGCATAATATGTAGTCAGTCAATCGCCATATCATTCTCGTTCAAACGTCAGCATAGTCTGTAGACAGAGACTCTAATTTGACAATTAATTACAATTCCATAAAGTCTTGAGCAAAGCCTAACTCTGTCGGTCTCTGGCCGAGTCAGGAGCAGCTAATGTACAGAGTCTATGGAGTACAGTAGGCCATGCATAGTCTCACAGTTCAGACTGCACTCTGTCACGACGACAAGGGTTTGCGCCTGTCAACTAATGTCAGTATAGGTTTACTAATTACCCTGGAGACACGTGTAGGTCAGGTTGAGATACTTGAACGTGTTAGGACAGGGGTCTGTCTGGAATGTAGCATAATTAACCCGGAAATTGCATGCTGAACCCAAGGGTTTGCAAATGTCTTCGGCGACGTTTAAGATACAGGAGGTCATCGATATCTGTGAGTGGGGACAGGTGACCCGATCAGTGCGTCCGTAGATCGCAGACAGTACGCTGATGACATAACAAGGTGGACATGTAATATCCACACTGTTACCTTCACAGATTATTAAGTTGTAGACACCATCTGGGACGGAGAGCAAAGAGAAGAAAGATAAAGTAAAGTAAGTTATAGGGTATAACACGAATAAACCTGTAATACTTTGCAACGAGTTTTGGGAAATCAACTGAAGGGCAATTTCAATAACCTGTTTTAATGGCCGATATAGAAATCCCAGGATTACGTAAAACCTTTCGTCTTTGTAATGTTCGAATATATTTAAAGAAGCTGTGATAGACCAGGATATTTAAATTGCCTTAGGATTTTTTTAAGAGACCAACACTGATCTGACAACAGACCGAAAAAACGGTTTACAGTTTACAAGAATGGGTCGATAAAGGGTCGGTGTGGAGTCGGGTTGGCGGTGTATCGAATTTTCGAAGCTAGAATCACAAACATGAATCACAAATCAAAACGCCGTTACAAAAATCAAGGTCACTGTGGTTAGCGTTCAAGCGATTTTTCATCAACGCTGATTCTAGCTCATTTCGAGCCCAGCCACACTCGCAGTTCGACCCAGGTCAACTTCGGCGCGCGCTTTTTGGAATTGTTTACGGCCAACTGTCGACTGCTGTTTTGAGCATAGATCGCAATAATAAAAAAGCATGAGAAGGTGATGGAAGGAAGAAACAAAAAATAACATAAGGAAAGACAAAAAGAGAAAGTGATAGAGTTATTAAAACAAAGAATAACGTAAGAGAAGGTGATATAAGGAAGAAACAAAGAATGACATAAGGAAAGGCAGAAAGAGAAAGTGATAGAAATGCTTAAAACAAAGAATTGCATAAGAAAAGGTGATAGAATTAAAAGACAAAGAATAACATAAGAATAGAAGGAAGAAACAAAGAATAAAAAAAGAGAAAGTGATAGAATAATTATAAAAACAAAGAATAACATAATGAAAGACAAAAAGAGAATGTGAAGCAAGGAGGAAACAAAGAATAACATAAGGAAAGACAGAAAGAGAAAGTGATAGAATGATTGAAACAAAGAATAACATAAGAGAAAGTGATAGAATTATAAAAACAAAGAATAACATAAGAGAAGGTGATAGAAGGAAGGAACAAAGAATAACATAAGGAAAGACAGAAAGAGAAAATGATAGAATGCTTAAATCAAAGAATTACATTAAAAAAAAGCTGATAGAAGGAAAAAGACAAGGATTAACATAAGAATGGAAGAAAGAAACAAAGAATAACAAACAAAAGAGGAAGTGATAGAATTATAAAAATAAAGAATAACATAAGAGAGGTGATAGAAGGAAAAAAACAAAGAATAACATAAGAATAGAAGGAAGAAACAAAGAATAACATAAGGAAAGACAGAAAGAGAAAAAGATAGAAGGAAAACAAGGTATAACATAACGGACAGGCCACGATAAAGAGCATGGTATAGTAAACGCAAATTGCATGAAAAGCAGGCGCGCGGTTTTTGCCCAAACCGGAACAGGCTCCGTCATACAATCATGATTGAGAACTCCGTCCGTTCAATCGAATTTTAGCGACCGTGATTCTGCAGAATCATGATACAAAACGCATCTTTTTCAGCGTTTCATGTTTGTGTTTTCAAACACGTTTATTTTTACGACCGACGAAAAAATCGCTTGAACGCATTGCGTTTTAAACTAAACGTCTTTAGAAACCGTGATTCTAGGGTGAAAAGTGTCGATTAAACACACCCTTATACCTCTTCCCAACGAGAACGACACGGGACCGACAACAGACCGAACAAACTTTTACATTGGGTTGACTGAAATAAATTGGGGAGTATAAGGTATGGCTGTATAGAGCAATCGTCGCCGGAGCGTGTGTTATATCATACAACCAAGCACTAATGACTCGGAAGATAACCCACAACATTGTTTTTGCTATATACATGTATAAAGCCATACTTTTCTTCCTGATCAAATTTGGTCGGTGGGATTTAAGAAGTCCCCCCCCCCCCCCCCCCCTCGATCCCCCGATTTTTTTTTCGGCGTCTGACCACCCGTTCCCGACAGAATTATAATTATAATTTTTTGTTGGTGTAATGTACCGGCGATCTGCTTACTTTCGCAACATTTGGTGCATAGCCAAGATGACGTGAATTTGTTGAAGGCTTTTGGGGCTAAACCCGATATCGACGGTAAATGGCCACTGTAACTATGGGATCGACGGGGTGACACTATCGTAGAAGGCTGTTTGACAAAATGAAATACCGTGTGATAATCATCGTTATCAAACGATTAGCAAAAGCCATCAAGTTGGAGTGACCCATACCTGAGATTCCCGTTGTAGTAGGTGGGCATTCCGAAGTCGTCTCAGTCGTCATCGCGGCCGTTTCCGGCGTCATCGTGGCCGCTTCCGTCGTCATCGTGGTCGTCTCAGTCGTCACCGTGGCCGCTTCCGTCGTCATCGTGGTCGTCTCAGTCGTCACCGCGGCCGCTTCCGTCGTCATCGTGGCCGTTTCCGTCGTCATCATGTCAGTTGCAGCCGACATCGTGGCCATTTCCATCGTCATCGTGGTCGTTGCAGTCGACATCCAATTAGTGAATGAAGACGTCAGTGAAGACCATATCGAAGATGAATGCTGTGTCATTTCCTGTGTTGTGGAAATGGAACTGGTGCTCGTCGTATCAGATCGATTGTCTGTCACGTTTGAGGCATGAAGTACCGAACCCGTAGTCATTTGGTCAGCTGTATGAATGTTAAAAAAGGCATAAATAATAGCCAAATCTGCTTCAGAAACAACATAGACTACATATCTATATAAAAACAACCTTTTGTTTCGCTTAAACAGTGATTCGTATTAATGGAAACTTGTTTGAGAGGAACCTGCACATAACCTGTCCGTAAAGACCATGTCTCTTGTCTCCCTTGATTTGTCTTTATAATTATACAGGATTCACCGTAGTGGGTTCTTGTCTACCTTTGAAACTCTGACTCCTGTCGCTCCGTCATTATTACCCCTGACATAAATATTACGCCTGCTATTATGACTTAAGGAATCAATCCCTGCCAGGTACAGACATTTACCTCACCTGTGTCCAGTGAGGCAAATATAGAGTGATTATTGTCTTGCCAAAGACATTGGTAATGTGGCAGACGCCATACCTTGTGATTAATTGTCGATTCAGGTCGATGAATTTAGTCTGATCAAGGTTTTGTTTCTGACAGCTACATGGGTTAATATACCCACCACATCGCCATACTGACTCCAGAGACCATACCGACCGACTGATTTATGGTCATTCGGGGCAATGTCACTTTTTGTTCGGTCTGTTGTCGGTCTATAGGTTTCTACTTAAACGGCAAATGTGAAATATTCATGTCGTTGCAGGCCGAAAACTCCAAAAAAGGTATTAGTTTCAATGCAAACTTAAATATAGAATAAGGAAAAAAGGGAAGGAGAATAAAATCAACTTTCTTCAGATTTACCTATTGAGCAGTCTTTTCCAGAGAATCCCTCTTGACAGTGACAGAGATACGCTTCCATCGTCTCCTCACACCATCCATTCACACACGGTCCAGACAGGCAATCTATAAATAAATACAATTTGAGAGGCGTAACATAATATCTATATAGGAGACCGATATTCATGCATTTAACTTGTGATCCTGAAATGTTAGGAAAATATTGTGTTATAGATCTGTACAATGTTTCCTTTACGAAAATTTTCTTTAATTCTGGAATTACTCGTTTTTTCAAAACGTTCATGATCCCTAAACACAAATTTCCCAAACCAAAAATGAAATAGGATTCATAATTCGGAAATGAATTAGGGTATTTTGTTACGAAGGTTCGTAATCCCAAAAATGTTACAAGGCTATATAAACTAACATGTATTCATTTCGGAATTAAGAAACGTAGGGAAAAAAAACGACATTGAAACTAAAATTGTATGCCTCATCCTGAATATTCTTTGAAATTACCAATGACTAATGGTTATTTCTTGTATTATTATTGATCTGTAGTAAAAGATGTAGCTTAATAAGGTACAGGGTTAGGGTTAGTGTTAGGGTTAAGTATTGTGTTGGTTCCGGTGAACCGACATTCGCCTCCGGGACTATTGCTCTGGGCTTGATTTCGTCAAAGTAAAGGGCAAGGGTTAGGGTTGCAGTTGGATTTTATGAGAGAAATTTGGGAGATAATGTATTCGGGTATCATATGCTACAATTTGAAGGATAATATATCTAGATTATTACATGATAAATCTTAAAGGAGAATGCATTCAGAATATTACATGATGAATTTTGACATAGAAAGTATTCAGATTATTACACGATAAATTTTGAAAGAGAATGTATTCAGATTATCTATCACGATACTAAGACTTTCCAAAATCAACCTAAGAAACTTACAAACGTTTTGAAAGAGAATGTATTCATATTATCTATCACGAACGCTAAGTATATCCGGAGACCTACCCCCTGGACATCCACCCCCGGATAACCACCCCCAGTCAAATACCCCTATGACAACTAACTACCCCCTATACTACCCCCTAGTGCGACCACCCTCTAGGACGACTACCCCCCCCCCCGGGACAACTACCCCCGGACAACTACCCCCTAGCCAACTACCCCCGGACAACTACCCCCTAGCCAACTACCCCTAGGACAACTACCCCCTAAGACAACTCCCCCAGACAACTACGCCTGGGGCAACTATCCCCTAGGATAGTTGTCCGGTGGTAGTTTACCTAGAGGATGGTTGTCGTAGGGGGTAGTTGTCTGGGGGAAGTTATCCGGGTGGCAGTTGTCCAGGGGTAGTTGTCCTAGGGGTAAGTTGTCCAGGGGTAGTTGTCCCGGGGTAGTCGTCCAATAGAGGGTGGTTGCCCTAGGGGGTAGTTGAATGGGGGTGGTTACCCGGGCGCTGGATGTGCAGGGTGTAGGTGTCCTATAGAACCAACGTTTAAGACTTTCAAAAATCAACCAAAGACACTCACATAAGTGTTTGGAACCTATCGCAATGTGCGAACATGACAATGACATATCACATGACCATAACATAATTTCCATAGGGAATACAATAGGGTATTGAAATTGCCCTTCACTTGATCTTAATCACTGCGATCTTAATAATTATAATAACATTTGAAAAGATTGTGTTTATACTACACTGTCGCTCATAAAGGTGGAATATTTTAGTTTTACCCCAATTTATGGAATTATTTTAAAAATTATTTTAAAATAATAGATATAGATAATAGTATACATTCTCAGATTTTATTGAATGATAACTTGCCAATGTGTGTTTTGCGGAACTGCTAAAGCATGTGTATGCTACTATGCTTATTAACTAGGGGACCTACGCTCTTAAGTCATAAATGACAGTAATGAGGATTAATGCCCCACAAAAGGGCACTAATAAAGCACATCGACACGGTTTTCATCCTGGGGCCTCACAGTTACGAGGCCATTGTTTTGACACTGAACCATGACTGTACGCAGCGGGGGCTAGGGTAGGGGGCAGTTTCCATAAATAAAAAAAACACAGAAAATGCAATAAATTTCCAATCATTTATTGCATTTTACCCCGGTCCCCAACATAAAAAAATCCTCTGGACGGCCATGCATTATGGCTTAAGGCATGGGAACACATAATTTTTGTTAATGTTAGGCACCGGGGTTTAATGCAATAAATTATTGAATATTTATTGCATTTTCTTTCTTTTTTTTAATTTATGGAAACTGCCCCCTACCCTAACCCCCGCTGCGTACAGTCATGGTTCAGTGACAAAGCAATGGCCTCGTAACTGTGAGGCCCCAGGATCAAGACCGTGTCGATGTGCTATATTAGCGCCCTTTTGTGGGGCATTAATCCTCATTACTGTCATTTATGACTTAAGGGCATAGGTCCCCTAGTTAATAAGCATAGTAGCATACACATGCTTTAGCAGTCACGTAAAACACACATTGGCAAATTATTGTTCAATAAAATCTGAGAATGTATACTATTATCTAGATCTATTATTTTTAAATTATTTTTAAAATATATTTTAAAAATAACACCGAATCGGCTGCTTTTTCTCATAATTTAATGAAACGTCAAAGCTTCCGCGCTTTGCGCGGGAGGGGGAGAAACTAAATTCAGACAAGGATTAACATCGAGAACGGTACAGCAAATCGTCTACATTTTATAATAATTTAATGAAACGTCAAAGCTTTTGCGCTTCGCACAGGAAGGGGGGGACTGATTTCAGACAATGATTAAGAGTCGAGCACTGTTCAACGAATCGTCTACTTTCTCTAATAATTTAATGAAACGCCATAACTTCCGCGCTTCGCGCGGGAGGGGGAGAACTGAATTCAGATAAGGATTAAGATGAATTCAGATAATGATTAAGATTCGAGAACAGTACACCTAATCATCTGCTTTTTCTCATAATTTATGAAACGTCTGAAGCTTCCGCGCTTCGCGCGGGAGGGGGAGAAACTGAATTCAGACAAGGATTAAGAGTCGAGCACGGTTCAACGAATCGTCAACTTTCTAATAATTTAATGAGACGCCAAAACTTCCGCGCTTTGCGCGGGAGGGGCAGAACTGAATTCAGATAAGGATTAAGAGTCGAGAACAGAATACCGAATCGTCTGCTTTTTCTCATAATTTAATGAAACGTCAAAGCTTCCGCGCTTTGGGCGGGTGGGGAGAAACTGAATTTAGACAAGGATTAACATCGAGAACGGTACAGCAAATCGTCTACATTTTATAATAATTTAATGAAACGTCAAATCTTTCGCGCTTCGCACGGGAAGGGGGGGGGGGAACTTCATTCAGACAAGGATTAAGGATTTTTAAGAGTCTATACCTTATATCAGAATTGCTGATTGTTATTACGGGCGTATCCCTAAGTATCAATTCAATCGAAGGCCTTGTAATATGCTATTAGTCGCATGCCATGAAAAGGGTATCAAAATGACAAGGGCGAAAAACATTCAATTTATGAGATAGAGGCAATTACTCGGCGCCTTTCAACAGAAACCACTTCTGCCATTGGTGGAAGTCTATGAAGTGAAAAGAGCAAATTAACTTCTCGATCGTATTAGTATACTTTGCTCATGATATTCCTTTTATTTCGTATATCATATATGAAGAAATATACGATGAAAATGTCGCTGTTAAATGGCTTCAATTGGATAATTGGCCTAATTAAAAAAACATGGTAGCTAATTACGGCAACAAGTGGAACAAATTAAATGTACAACATAAAACTGTCAGCTCTGAGCAGTCAATTAAATTAATTGAAATAGAATAAAATAAAATCAGGCCGAGCTTGAACAAAACAAGTATAATAGGACCCTTTAATTTTGCAAAATACTCGAGGTCGAGAGGGAGAGAGAACTAGAGCAAGAGAGAAAGAAAGAAAGAGAGAAAGGGGATGTATGGCTTGAATTTAGGCCATGAAGAACGGTTCTTTTATAGTAATGTAGTAATGGATGTACAGGGTAAGGGTTAGTGTTAGGGTTAAGTATTGTGTTGGGTCCGGTGAACCGTAGTAGGTTTATGGGTGAACAGATATTTTTCCCCGGGTCTATTGCTCTAGGCTTGATTACGTCAAAAGTATAGGGCTAGGGTTAGGTTCACAATAGGGTTAAGGTTATGTTCAGGTTTTGGATTAAATATATGTAAATTGTTAGGTCCAGGTTGAAGATAGGAATTCGGCTATTGTATCAAACTGCCGGGGGGATTATCGCAGGAACATGCGTTGAAGAACTGTGCGGCTGGGATATCACAAGCATCCTTATGTCAGAAATGACATCACTGTCAGGGGCGTCGCCAAAGGGGGGGGGGGGGTGTGGGGGGTGCGACACCCCTCCACCTGTCAGGATATTGTCGGTAAAAATGCACTGCCGTCGGGAAAAAAGAGAAAGGGGGGAGGGAAAAAAAGAGAGGGAAAGGGAAAGAAAAGAAAAAAGAAAAGGAAAAGAAAAGAAACAAAGGAAAAAAAAGGAAAGAAAAGAGAAAGGAAAGAAAGAGAAAAAAGAAAAAGAGAGAGAAGAGGAAAGAAAGGAAAATAAAGAAAAGAAAGAAAAGGAAGAAAAAAAGAAAAAAAGAGAAAAGGGAAACAAAAGAAACGGAGGGTGAAGAGAGGAGGAGGTAAGAGCCTGAAAAAGGAGGAGTGGGAGTAAAAGAAAGGGGGGGGGGTTGTGGGTGGAGTCGTCTCGTCAAGGAAGCAAGAAAGACAAGGGTAAATATGTTGCTGTGTCGGGTCAGCTGTGTCAGTATTCTTGCTCGATCCTCGTGTACTATATCAATGCAGAAGTTTGAAGTCGGTGAGATGTATATTGTCGGTCGGCCGACAAGTTTTTTCCCCTACGAACTGTGACTTTTTATCCGCTGTGACGACTTCGAGAGTGACTACAACTACAATACTTGTATTTTCTCGAAGTTTCACTTTCCTATAATATCAGCTAAAGAAATCAGAGGTTTGAAATTTTCGGGGAAACTAATTCAAACAAGGATTAAGAGTCAACAACGGTACAACGAATCGTCTTCCTTTCTCTATATTTTGATGAAACGCCAAAATTTCCGGGCTTTGCGCGGGTGGGGAAAACTTCATTTTAGACGAGTCGAGAACGGTACAACGAATCGTTTTTTTTTCTCTAATAATTTGAGGAAACGTCTAAGCTTCCGCGATTCGCGCAGAGGGGGAAAAACTGAATTCAGATACGGATTAAGCGTCGAGAACAGTAGGCCGACACCGAATCGGCTGCTTTTTCTCATAATTTAATGAAACGTCAAAGCTTCCGCGCTTTGCGCGGGAGGGGGAGAAACTGAATTCAGACAAGGATTAACATCGAGAACGGTACAGCAAATCGTCTACATTTTATAATAATTTAATGAAACGTCAAAGCTTTTGCGCTTCGCATGGGAAGGGGGGGGTGATTTCAGACAATGATTAAGAGTCGAGCACTGTTCAACGAATCGTCTACTTTCTCTAATAATTTAATGAAACGCCATAACTTCCGCGCTTCGCGCGGGAGGGGGAGAACTGAATTCAGATAAGGATTATGATGAATTCAGATAATGATTAAGATTCGAGAACAGTACACCTAATCATCTGCTTTTTCTCATAATTTATGAAACGTCTGAAGCTTCCGCGCTTCGCGCGGGAGGGGGAGAAACTGAATTCAGACAAGGATTAAGAGTCGAGCACGGTTCAACGAATCGTCAACTTTCTAATAATTTAATGAGACGCCAAAACTTCCGCGCTTTGCGCGGGAGGGGCAGAACTGAATTCAGATAAGGATTAAGAGTCGAGAACAGAATACCGAATCGTCTGCTTTTTCTCATAATTTAATGAAACGTCAAAGCTTCCGCGCTTTGCGCGGGTGGGGAGAAACTGAATTTAGACAAGGATTAACATCGAGAACGGTACAGCAAATCGTCTACATTTTATAATAATTTAATGAAACGTCAAATCTTTCGCGCTTCGCACGGGAAGGGGGGGGGAACTTCATTCAGACAAGGATTAAGGATTTTTAAGAGTCTATACCTTATATCAGAATTGCTGATTGTTATTACGGGCGTATCCCTAAGTATCAATTCAATCGAAGGCCTTGTAATATGCTATTAGTCGCATGCCATGAAAAGGGTATCAAAATGACAAGGGCGAAAAACATTCAATTTATGAGATAGAGGCAATTACTCGGCGCCTTTCAACAGAAACCAATTTTGCGATTGATGGAAACATATGAAGTGAAATATAACGAATTGATATCTCGATTGTTTTGATCTAATTCGCTAATGATATTCCTTTTATTTCGTATAGCATGCATGAAGAAATATATGATGAAAATGTTGCTTTTGAATGGCTTCAATTGGATAATTGGCCTAATACAAATACATGGTAGCACATTACGGCATCATGCGGAACAAAATAAATGTACAACATAAAACTGTCAGCTCTGAGCAGTCAATTAAATTCATTGAAATAGAATAAAATAAAATCAGGCCGAGCTTGAACAAAACAAGTATAAGGACCCTTCACTTTTGCAAAATACTCGAGGTCGAGAGGGAGAGAGAACTAGAGCAAGAGAGAAAGAAAGAAAGAGAGAAAGGGGATGTATGGCTTGAATTTAGGCCATGAAGAACGGTCCTTTTATAGTAAAGTAGTAATGGATGTACACTGAATATTAATAAGGTACAGGGTTAGGGTTAGTGTTAGTGTTAGGGTTAAGTATTGTGTTGGGTCCGGTGAACCGACATTTGTTCCCGGGACTATTGCTCTAGGCTTGATTACGTCAAAAGTATAGGGCTAGGGTTAGGTTTACAATAGGGTTAAAGTTAGGTTTAGGTTTTGGACTAAATATATGTATATTTTTAGGTCTAGGTTGAAGATAGGAACTCGGCTATTGTATCAAACTGCCGGGGGGGGGGGGGGGTTATCGCAGTAACATGCGTTGAAGAACTGTGCGGCTGGGATATCACAAGCATCCTAATGTCAGAAATGACATCACTGTCCTTGTGTTATCATCTTGTGTGATTACTACCTGCTCGGGTTTGGCTGTTGTAGTGTACGTAGAGTTGTGGGAAGTGAAATTTATACACACTGTAAAAAATAATTTGTTCATTGGTAATTTTTACTCTTTTGCACACCAAAAAGCCAGAGAGAGAGAGGGGGGAGAGGGAGAGAGAGAGAGAGAGAGAGAGAGAGAGAGAGAGAAAGATAGAAAGAGAGAAAGTGGATGTATGGTCAGTAATGCGCGATGTCAATGGCATGAAATGTTTGCCATTAAAGTGACATCCTTCGACTTGGCTTGGGACTCGGGACCTGCCGCTTACGAGACCACGGCTCTACCAATGAGCCATCGCGCCCCTTACCTGGCCTTCGGCATATTCGGTATCCAGCCGGTATGTTGTCCTTCCGGCAGCTCTTCATCAGTGGTCTGGGGATCAATTTAGGGATCTTGATTATCACTGTACCGTTGCTCAGCTGGAAATCACCACAAGGAGGGTGGATGGGCAGGGAGTAATTCAGTTCCATATCCCCAAATGAACTGCGTTGGCAGGAGGTCGGGGTCTTTGCTGAGGTGAAGCCACATACTGAAAATGATAAATGGATGAAATGAGGCACTGATGACATAAATTTAACAAGATCATTGCAGCCTTATGTAAAACTCAGCAGGGACGTTTCCATCTCATCAACTAAAACAAAACAACCAACAAACTCATGTTCAAAAGATAGCAGACTTTGAGATCATAAATTTAATTATGATCCGAATTATATATGGCGCCATATTTTTGTTTAAAACAAACTTTCAAAGGCACAGACTCTTCCTAATAAAACTACTTTGTATGCGCCTTGAGCATCCCCTGGGATGGATACGTGCGCAATATGAAATTTGTAGCCATTATCAAATTTGCTAACATAATATATGATATTATACAGTTATTGACTGGCAGGGGGTGTAATATAACATTATTTGGACCGCTGAAGGGAGTTATATTTCCCAAGTGGTTATATTTTCCCGAGGGGAAATATAACTCCCTTCAGGTCCAAAAAATGTTATATACCCCCTGTCAGTCAATAACTGTTATATTAGATAGCCCTTTTTTTGTGGGGGGGGGGTCCAAAAATTGTTTGCCCCAAAAAAAATTCCCCTTTTTTTCGGAAATTACGGAAAAATATTCTGTCGAGATAGTTCAAGAAAGAAAAAAAAACCTTACAAAAAAAAAAAATTATAAAAAAAATTGGGGGGAAAAAAAAAAAAAAAAAAAAAAAAATCGAAAAAAAAAAAAAAATCTTACCCAAAAAAGCATTTTTCGGGAAAAAAAAAAATGTGGAAAAAATAATTTCAAGGTAAAAAAAATTCATGAAAAAAAAATATTTAAAAAATTTAATGACCCTCGGTAATGGTGTAATGTGTGTAATTGGTGACATACAGTCCTCAAGAGGGCGACATGCATTGATTAAACATATATATATATATATTATATTTCACCAGCTGGTTAATATAACACCGAAAAGTGACCGGCCCGGAAAATATAACAATTTGGATCCTCACAATTGATATCACGTGACGAGCTCTGGACCAATCACATCTCGTTATCTGTCTAAGCTATCTAATATATGATATTACATTTATCAAGCGCCTTTTCATTAGTTACAAATCGTATATAAAACAAGGATTACAAATAAATAAAAAGAGAAACTTTAGCAAAAATTTACTTACATCAATTACAAACAGAGAGGAATATTACAACAAGTTAAAAAAAAGATGTGTTTTCAGACACTTCTTGAAAACTGGAAGAGTGTGGCAATTCTTAAGTACAGCAGGTAAGGTTTCTAGGTTTTGGGGGCAATAACGGAAAAAGCACTATCGCCTATCTGTTTACTGGTTCGAGGGACGGTAAGTGTTTTACTACTGGCTGATCGTGCGACTGGAGTAGATCACCTAGGCATGCTATATGGGCCCGATTATTGAGACACTTGTAAGTTAGAGTTAAGGTCTTATGTATGATACGGTTATCAACGCGAAGCTAGTGAAGATCAGTGATGAGGGGGGAGTTAATGGGCCGTGCTGTTTTATTTTGGAGGAGTTGAGGGGAATTAAGATCTTTAAGCGACTTACCATGGAGTAGGGAATTACAAGAATCCAGACGAGACAAAAAAAGAGATCTTACAACTGCCTAAGAAGAATCTTTATCTTCCATGAACTTCCTTATTCTACTGATCTGAAGATACGTATTGAAAGTGGAAATTAACAGATTTGGATACAATCGGAACATGATCTGACATATTCATAATGTCAGAAGTATTTATTTTCCAAAATTTGTTACTCAGGAGGGTCTATCCTTTGTAGAGGGTCGATATATTATCATTAGTGGGCTACATTTTGAGTAGTGCCCACAGGGAGAAGTCAAATAGGAGAAAAACTGAGAAAAAAAATACTACAAACGGGGGAAAAGTGTCTCAATATAATGACTAAATTGCCAACTTGATATTCGCACAGATTTAGTGATTACAGATTTCAAATATTCATTACTTTCTTATTATTGGTCTGGTTTATTTCAACTTTCGCCATTCTCTTTCTCTTGTTTTTTCTGCTTTCATACAAATGAACTCATACGATTTAATCATACACCAAGGCTACAACCTACGATCTGAGGAAAAACAAATGGAATATTACAGCTTTTAAAGTGCTACTAACCTGATGTGAAGAAGACTACAGTTACGATGAGAATCATGACTAAGATCTTATGATGCCGGACTTTAAAAAGAGTCTGCTGGATGAGAGCGGAGAGACCGTGGATAAATGGAGTCTATAGGGGTAAATCAGTGAGAGAGAGAGAGAGAGAGAGATGTAATTTTTCTTGTTATAATATAGAGGCGCGATAGCTCAGTTGGTAGAGCAATGGTGTCGTAATCCGGCGACCCGGGCTCGAAACCAAGTCGATGCGCTAGTGCCCTTTGGTTAGGGTTTAATCCTCATAAACAGGACCCTCGGAGAGGACCTAAAGCCGTTGGTCCTCTGGTTGCTTACTAACAAGCATTCATGCTTTCTTAGCAGTCAGGTAAAATAACCACCACTAAACCACTAAACTACTAAATATATCTCCTACTGCTGTTTCATTATTTCTTCTTCACTTATATACATTTATATTGCATTTGTCCTTGGTCTAATTAGTAACTTAAAACTGGCTTCAATAATCAATTTGGAATAATAATAACAATATTAGGCAGATACAATCGTTTATAATCAAGAGCAGAGACACTGTCAACATATTACTTTTTGGTTAGGAGTTAGAGAAGAAGGATATACAAGTACTTCTATGCCGTGAATAGATGATAATCTTTTATTCAAATACCCTAATAATGGCTTACTTCCAATTATGTCCATACAATATATGACATGCTTTGTAGTAATATATTGCAATGTGTGAGCTATTGCAGTCAGCTTGTGATTACCATTTACAATTCCCAGCATACTTCATGCGAGGCTCGTTAAAAATGTACTTGATTGTGAAAAGCGTAATTAGATAATGGATAGTAAGACAAGAACAAAATACCACAGGAATGAACATCAATAATGTAGAGATTGAGTACAATGGACCGATTGGACCCAATTTTGAATGCACGTAAGAGCTGACATTTCATACACTCGCAGTTCTAAAGCTATTGTTATAAGTAAGCACTCTAACATAGACAGTGGGGTAGTCACAGGGGGTACGGGGGCACGTACCCTCAATCGAATGGCGAAATATGATAGAAAATGGGGAAACGAGAGAAAGTGGGTAGAGTTGGGTAAATAGGAAACTAGAAAAGAAGATTATATGATTGTGGGGTAGTGGTGCTTTCACTTGACTTCCAATCCGAGGGTTTAGGGTTCGAATTCCAGCCGACACTAACGTCTTTTGTCGTTAATCAATATTTGCCACTCTCCACCAAAGTGTAAATGGGTATCTGGCAATTCCCGGGGTAATGATAATTGCAGGGCCTTCTGGAAGAACAGCATCGCAGCCGATGAGGCTTCCATGATGGGTAAACAAAATTATTATTATTATATTGTAAAACACTCGCTGAATTCTGAATCGTCCCCACAATCAATCAGACAAGAAACAAGAATAGAGAGAGCACCAAATCAATTAAATGAAGAACCTTAAAAATATATTTCTAGCTGAATAGAAGTACTCAAAATAAAAGATGTTGACACGAAGAATTCCAGAAGTGCTCTACATTAAAAGCCACACAGCAGACCTCACGTTCCATGTTTTTACAAATATAATCAAGTATGTTCAAATAATACAGAGAGATAACCAATATAAACAGGGAATGAGAGAAATTGAGCTACACATAACAATGGAGAGATTTGAGGTATAGTCATCGATCAATGAGCCGTGAAAAAAAAAAAATTCCCAAAAAAGCGAAACACAATATACGAATAAAATCGGTGACCACTATTCAGTCTTCAGCTTTCCATATCTCATCATATTGCCACATTTTCGGCTGCACACAATAAGGCGGTTACCGCTATTGACAATACATAGCTGTTAGACGGCGATATTCTATCCATGAATCAAAAGTCTATTTTATTTTTTGCCACCTAATCATCTCTGATTAGCACAAGCGGCATATATTAGAAAGAAAATTCGATTTATTTCGGTCAGCGTATCGGGATGATCTACAAACAAGAACCGTCCTTTCTAGGTCCCTTTTGATGAATTATATTAAATAGAAGCGCTGAAGTAGAACACATTTGCAAGGTTCTCGAATATGGACATCGTTCATGACAATAACTATTTGTTTTAAAAACATGGGCACGTGCATATCTTTTTATATTAATATGGACTCTTATATCAAACAAACATTTCTATGCTAACATTGAACAGTTCAGTTCATCGCTATGATGCAAGAATTTTGTTGTTAATCCCTCATGGGATGTTGCTATTAGACAGCTATTTCTTTCATATTCAGACAACATGAATCAGTTAGTAACATGTGAAATCAACTAAGTCTTAGTTAATTATTTTTAAAGCGTATATTATAGACTGCAAATTTGATGTCATACAGTCCTTTTCAGGACTACAAACCCTCAGGAAAGATTACCGAGAGTCCTTTTCAGGACTCCTCAATCCTCTCTCTCTCTCACATGGTGCACCCTCAAGCCTACTGTATATCTACATCACCATGCAAGCCAACACTTACACGCAGCATCTAAGTTTGATGTCTTCTTTAAAAGAAAAGTCAATTCGTTTGTGTCACTTTAAGATTATCAACAATTTATACAACCGTGTACATATAAACCGTTTTCATCAAATTCCACTTATTATATGTTTTTATTCAAAGTTACCTTGATTAGACCGCCTTTGTCTGTTATTATTTTTTCCGTGATCTCCATTCCATTCCATTCCATTCAACATAAATTATATTTCACTTGAATATGTGGAACTATAAAAAATGATTATACAGGACGAGAAATAAGTAAATGAATTCAAAGCACTAAAGCTTTGGTAAATTATTACATTCATATATTTATATAATAGCATTTAAATATGGTATGATAACCCTAATTATTACATATTCTCAACACACCCACAACGTTCATTGCCATATAACATTTGTTCAATATAATACATGTTTTTTTTGTTATCACTGTTTGCAATACAGATTTGAGTTTGTAATGACTTGCTGAGAAAACTAAAACAGCCTTGCGGCAAGGGGCAGGTTTTGTATTCGTTTGTTTGTTGGATTTTATTTCTGCTTTTTTCAACTTAATAACAACTAATTTACAAACTAGGTACATTATCAAAAATAGTCAAAGTAAATATATAACCATATGATAACATGAGTCGATTAAATAATTATACTTTCAAATCAACTGATAGTTGAAAAATCGTTTTAAAATAAAATTGAAAATTTCAGGAGGCCGCCATCTTAAGCTAAAGCTTGAACATAAACATGATGGTGGCCTCGGGAAAGGAATATAATGTGGGCGACAAACCTATTATATATACACATAATTATAATCAGAAACAAATCATTACAGTAAGCATATTTATATATGGAAGTACCGTTGTATTATACAGTGCGTCCCAGAACAAAAGAAACCGATAATTATCGATGTTTTATCATAACTTAATCACGATTATACTTAATAAGTGACACATATTTGTAAAGCTTAGATCCTCTTGTTTCATTTGATGCAACTCATATGTTGCATATTTCGCGCATGGGTTATTTAAAACAATTTGAAGAGAGGGTACCAAACAGTAAAATGGCGGACGGTATCTGAATTTCAAAGAGAACTTACATTTCCAAAAAGTTCATTTTATGTCCAATGAGCTGGGAATAACACAGTTTTCTTTGTGTAAAATAATGCTTGCATTTCTATAATTTGATTAAACGAATTCGTTCTCACTGGCTGCCAGCCGTAGCAAAAAACAGAGTTGACAAACGACTTAACTCCGTTTCATTAACGACCAGCCATGCATGAAGTCTTTCGCCTCTTTGTGCATGGCTGATCGTCAACTCTGTTTGTGAAAACGAATTCGTTTAATCAAATTATGGGAATGCAAGCATTACTATGTTACTATGTTAAAAGGGAAGTCCGCCCTGACATTAGGTTGGTTTTAATAGGAGCAGGTAAACGAGAGAAACAGGTCAGTGAAAGTTTGAACAAATTTCGATTACAAATAAGAAAGATATGAATTTTTGAAGTTGCGATCAATCAAACACAACTTGGCAGCACTTAGACGCATCCTGTGAGCTCCTCTGTACATACAATTTGCACAATCTTTCATTCTCTTTGTTATCATGACGGAATAGATTTTTTTTTGCCATGCAGGGGTTGTATAGAAAAATATTTGCAGCAATTATATTTAGGATGCATACATGCTTTAGAAATGAATAATATTGCTTAGTACAGAGCAAATGGAAGGGGAACTCGCAAGCTCTATATGAATACATGCCTATTTTCAAAATATATATTTTTATACAATTTTACATTTTCTCTAATATGTGTGTTTGGATAGATAAATCGCAAAGTGTTGTCTCATTTATAACACGATGAAATAAACTTACTCTCATTATACTAGAAATTATACTCGTCTAACATGTAGCCTACCATAGGAACATGATAAACCCCTTCAAGTGCAAACATATGTAAATAATTCACATCCGTCCGTCTTTTCCGCTAAAAGTACATCTTTTAAAACACTGACGGCAAATTTAAACGCCCCAAAACCTTTGGTGCATAATGCAACATTTCAGTTTTGACTTTGCCCCATATTCACGTGTACTGCACATTTCATGATTACATAATCATAACATAATCATTACATATTGGGCGCCATTGTGAAGGAAAATAAGTATGGCATTTCAATGATACTACATTCAAGTATGATAAGAGTAACAAGCTAGATATTGACACCAAAACCTGAATTGCAGAACCTTTTTTGAGGGGGTTTATATACAATGTTGCCCACAAAGTTGGAATATCAATATGTCCCTTACCTCTTTTTATGAAACGGATTGTCACACTATATTCATTCTGTATAGATAACATTTATGTCTTCTCACAACAGAATTGATCAAGTTTTTCGACTCTTTTATATAATAAAATATATACAAACACGATCGCAGAGACTATCAAAAAGTTAATATAGGATTTCCCGGCCAAATTCGCGTGTTTGTCATTCGAATTCATTTACTGTGCATTTAGGTTAGCGCAGATCGGCTTTGCCATGCCAATTATCATTCAATTTTCCAGTTTTTGTATTTAATTTAGGATTTTGGTCGCAGGGTTTCGTAGATCTGTCATCAATTTAGAAACTGCTCAACTAGCATTCAAATTAATATTCACTTGTCGAAGCGTAATTTTTATCATTCAAATTAACACCTGTCATTCGTATTCGTAATATTTTGTATTCAAGTTAGGAATGTTAGGGGGAAGAATTGCAAAAAAAAATTACAGTTTTTAAATAATGCAGTGAAAAATGCACGATTTGCCATTGGGGTCTAAGCTGTTATTCCATTTATTTATTATCAGGACAATGCAGATGGGTGTAGTCAGACATAAAGTAAAGAAGGGGCAAAATCAAGGGATATGGCATTTCTGCACGGACATGTTCATAATTATACTCGGGAAAGGTAGGGGTACCCTCAATCGCCCCTTTTTACTACAGACTCGGAATTTTACAAAAGTAATTCACATCGTCTCTTATACCCAGCACACCCCTCTGTTTTTCTTAAAGAGTTTCATAGTTTACTTGCCCGCCAGCAGATCGATGGCTAAAGACATGGCTAAAAAAATGAATCATGTTCAAATTGTTGACTCTAGTCCCTACCCCAGTCACAATATTGTACACTTCTTTCATAATGAAATTATGATGAAATTATGATAAAGACAAACAACTTCCTTACATGAACATTTACAAATATACTGAGACCATCAGGTCCGTAGATGCAAGTCTTTTTTTTCTTCTTAACAATCAAACTTAATGCTGATGAATATCAGATAAATCTAATAAGTTTAAGTGTATAAATGCAATAAAATGAAATATGATAAAATACACATGAAAAAACAATCTTGAAAGAAAAAGAATGAGCTATAAAAAGTGTCTAATAAACGAGAAATGTATATTGACCATCGATTTAAGTGCACAAAGTGCTAATTTAAATGCTAAAAATGAATTAGAATGCTAGAAGTACACCGTCGCGTTGTCAGAAAATCGTGTTGCGCTAAATCGAATGACCAAATAGCGAAAGAAGTACATTGTTCATTAATTTGAATAAAAAATTCCATAGATTTGAAAACTAGAAAATGGAATATAAACCCGAGTGTACCTGACTGCACTAAAACCGTCGAATTTGAACGCAAGACAAATTAATTTGAATGAAAAACTCGCGAATTTGGCCGGAAAATCCTATATTATGATATTTTGGTAGCCTTAACAAAAAAACCAGTGCAACGAAAAATAAGGGACACGTAAAAGAAACATTTTATATTTATCTAAAGCGTTTAATACGCTCATCAATGCTATATTAATTTAAAACTTTATACATATGGGATTGGTTTAAAAACTACTTGTCGAACAGACACCAATACATTTCAATTAATAATAATAATAATAATACATAACATTTATTAGGCGCTTAATACTGATGTTTCTAAGCGCACAGTGTTCTGATTAAGAGAAGACTATAACCCGTAGAATTAAATTAGAAGAAAAAGCAAAAATACAAAAGTAACATAGATAAGGTAAGAAAAACAGTGGCAATCAACTAAATAAAGACAAATATGGTGCGCACCTCCATTGACCGACGCACAACTGCAATTTACAATTTGAAAAGATAGGTTTTGAGTAGAGATGGTGACTCTAGGTATTTTACTGATCAGGTATGGTGTCACTCATGGCTCCATTCTGAGACCACTTCTTTTACTTTTGTATGTAAACGACACAAGTATTTTGTACTCACACAATAACATTGAACGATTTATGAATAACTTGTATTTGGAGTTACTGAAAGTGTCCACATGCATTTAAGCGCAATAAGTTATCTTTTGATATAAACCAAACTCATTTTTTCCACCGAGCTGCTGATATGACAATTAACTTATTGATTGATAACTTCCCTTTATAGAAAAAAGCGTAACTCCAGGTTTCTCGGAGTAATTATTGGTGGATGTCTAACATGGAATGGCCGTTTTTATTATACAACATCTATATCTATAGAATTATTTGTAAAATGAAACAATTCGTACTCAAAAGATTTTTGTTTTTGTTATACAATGCGTCCCAGAAAAAACGAAACCGGGAATTATCTATGTTTTTATCATAACTTAATCACAATTATGATTAATAAATGACACATATTTGTAAAGCTTTTATATACAACCCCTGCATTGCAAAATAATCTATTCCGTCATGATAACAAAGAGAATGAAAGTAAGTGCAATTTTATGTACAGAGGAGCTCGCATGATGCGTCTAAGTGCTGCCAAGTTGTGTTTGATTGATCGCATTCATAACTCTCTTATTTTTAATTGAAATTTGCTCAAACTTTCACTGACCTGTTTCTCTCATTTACCTGCTCCGATTTAAACCAACTTAATGTCAGGGCGGACTTCCCTTTTAACCTAGTAATCAAAACGGGTATACTGACTACTGTGCGCGTACTGGGCGATACCATGCATATGAACTTCACTTGTATTGTATTAAAATGTGGGTTCCTATTCGCAACGCCAATGGACCATCCTCGAAATGCATTTAGATTTAATAGGCCATTTTCGTAATTAACCAAATGTATGTAACACTGGATGAATAAACATAGTGTAATAAGCAAGGTCCTGTTAACAAAAATATTAGCATTATTATTATAATGTATATGTATATACATATATCTATATAAGTGTAAGACATAGGAAAAAGCAAACAATTAACAGCATTGGCAACTCTTGTGAAAATAAAAGTACGAAAAAAACATGAAATAAGGGAACAAAGGTTTCGTTCTCTCTCCCCCTCCCCCCTTTTTCAGCATTCAACACTTTCAACACCTGTATTGAAGAAGAAAAATAGGAATGCCAGAAATCCTACTCTGTTGGGATAAATTTTGATTTGGGATTTAAATTCGAGCGGTTAGTCGTAACTCTTGTTAACATGTTTAAAAAAGAAAGATAAACTTACAATTTACTGCGGTCCCCTTCAAATGATAAGAGCTCGTTTTATACCAGATCTTCAAAGCAACAATGTGGATGGAGCGTTACCGTCTGCACTAAGGAACGATGATCGAATGAGCAAGGCTTCATTTCCTCAAAACAGGAAACATTATGTTGATCCTGCTCTTTCGCTTCCGAGCTACCAACAAGACCAACCAATACCATCCACCAATTAACATGAGCTGTTCTTTTTGCCGCCACCGCCACCCCCAGGGAGTGGTGATTATTCATACACCATGAATGATCTTAAAAGCTTATCTGCCATATTGTTTTTAATCTTATTCGCAGAACACACTCACATATATTTATCTCATCGTGACCCACATCTGTTATTAGATACCGTTAACTATGAACATACTTTAATTCATGAATGGATCCAGGCAAACAAATTATCCTTGAATATTCATAAAACCAATTACATGTTATTTAGCAATATTATCGACTCACGCCCGGGTGAAGTATTCATAAATGGAGCAGCCCTTGATTGGGTTCAATTTACAAAATTTCTTGGAATATGCATTGACAACAAATTATCGTGAAAACTCACATCGATATGCTTTGCCGACTTGTTTCGCGAAATCTTGGTGTTATAAACAAATTTGGACTTAAATTTCCTTACAAAATAATCATATCTTTACTCAACCCTAATACTGTCGTACTTACATCGTTGAATTCTTGCTTGGGGCAATTCAAACACCACATACAGGTATATTGATAAATACTTCTCTTCCAGAAACGTTTACTCAGAGTGATAAATAATGTTATTATTTAAAATTATTATTTTACAACTATTGCTCACATACTGATCTTTTATTTTTGAAAGACAAACTTTTAAAATTAAAGATTTATACCTTTCAAATCTCGGCACATTCATGTATCAGTTATCTCGCCGAGAACTCCCATGAGCCTTAATTTTAACTGTTTACAAAAGATGACGCCTTACAAACCGACATGCAACACCTGCAAATTATCATCTTCCTCGAACCAGTTTTCGCCCCAAAAAACAATTTCATAAACATGACCAAACTACAGGAGCAACATTGATCCCAATCTCAAACAGCTTTAAAAAACTGTGGTAGCTTCAATCAACATATCAAGTTGTTATTATTGAATTTGTACATGTAATGCACTACTATTCTATTTCTTTCCGACTGTGACTCCCGACCTTGAACATTCCATTCTAAAACTTCCTCTCCTATCTTCTCATTCTTCTTCTGACTCTCATTCTTTACCTTCTCTTCCTGATTCTCTTTTTGCTTGCATCCATCATCCATATAATTTCATTGTTTTATGTCTGTATTCTTTGCTATACCTGATACTTTTGTTGTTAATGTGCTTTATACTAATTATACTTCTACCTGATTATGAATGACACTGTGTCAAAATGGTTTTGAGGAATTTAAACACTATAAGATATGCTTTTTATTATGTTCCTTTTTTCACTTGTAATTTCGAAATTATCCAGTGTAGATGCAATACAAACTTATGCTGTGTAGATGTCTTTATTGTTCATAAATATAAGGCTCTGTTTTGTTTATGTATTTGTTCTCATGTTAAATAAACGTTTAAAGCGAGAGCAACATGACGACCTTATTTAACCGCTCTATTTGATTGTCTCGTAAATTCACATATCTTAATTTCACCTGAAAATTACAGAATAATAATGACAATAAAAAGAATTTGAATTTATATAGCGCTGAATACGGCATATCGTCTCTAAGTGCTTTACAAATAGTATGCATCCCCCCTCCCCCCCCCCCCCGATGTTAGCTCACTGGAACCACTCTACGCAACTGTCAGCAATTAGCTATCTGGATTTATATCGTTGTTATGGCTCTCTTTATGAAGAGGCATTTATCATGCTAATGAACAGTGAAATCATCATTAAGTTTATAGGCCATTTCCGTAATGATGACAAACTTAGTAATAAACATCATAATGATAAGAGTAATTAGCATAATCATCTAATTAGCATATATTATGTGCAGTATGTAATAATGTTGATAATCTTAATCCAGGAAGCCTGAAAACATGGATAATGTGACTTTTCAAGGATTTTCTATGACGAGGATTAAGATTAACAACACTATTACATAATGGCACATACAGTGTATATGCTAATTAGGTTAATTATACAACATCTACATTGAATATCTTCTCCTGAATTAATAATTAGTTTTTCAAAAGTGATTTACAGTGTTGCATTGCACCATTTTTAGGCTTTATAGATAAACAAGGACAATGAAGTCCATGTATTGTACGCATGCTTATTAGCTCATTAATGCTCATTGTGCTATTTAAGACAATTGCATTACTTGGAATAAAAAAACTGGTGTTATAAATGAATTCCTCGCCATAGAAAACCATTGAAAAGGCGTATTATCCATGTTTTCAGGCTGCCTGGATTGAGAGTAGCAACATTATTACATATTGCACATATATGCTAATAAGATTATTATGCTAATTAGGCTAATGAAACTACACATACATGGAATATCTTCTCATGAAATAATGATTAATTTTTCAAAAGTGATTTACAATGTTGCATTGCACCATTTTTAGGCTTTCTAGATAAACCATGACAATGAAGTCCATCTATTGTGCATTATGCTAATTATGATATTTAAGACAATTGCATTACTTAAAAATTGAAATTGGTGTCATAAATGAATTCCTTGTCATATAAAACCCTTGAAAAGTCGTATTATCCATGTTTTTAAGCTACCTGGATTGAGATAAGCAACATTATCACAAATTGCACATATGCCTATTAGATGATTATGCTATTATGGATATTAAAAAAGTTGCCCAAGGTTGCCAAGCTGGCAACCAAGCTGAATTTACTTCAATACCCATCTAGAACACAAATCAACAAAAAAAACTTGTACTTATCAACTTTTCCGGGTCTGAAAAACTTCTACAGGACTATATTCATTTACTTTGGTTACATTATAGGAAAATAGTATTTTGCAAATGAACAAAGGTAAAGTGTATAGGGTCAGTCCCAGGATTTTTGGAAACATAGGGCACATTTACGAAGAAAAAAACCTCTCTAACAAGCAAATGTATAAATATGAATGTATATACTTTTTATTGATTCCAAACAATACACATCAATCTTAGAAATAAAATACAGTTGTTTTCCTTGACATGAATTCAAAACATTTTCATTACATAGATTGTACGATTGTTGAAAACAAAAATGAAATCAGTTGCAACATAAAACAAATAACCCCATCCAACCAAACATACTACTACATTTACAAGTTTCCACTAACGCGCACACACACGGGAATATACACACGTAAACATCAAAACCCTTTCACGCGCACACACAAAAACACACTCACAGTCAGGGCTCAAGTAAATTTTTGTCCACGGGGGCTCTTCAAAATAAAATTCTCAGGGGAGCTTTTTTTAGTACCGACGGGGGCTCTTTTTTATACAAATTCCAATTGAATTGGTACTCATGATACTCCTTAATTCTTTGCTCTTTCATCATTATCATTTATTTATTTATGCTCATTTTTTCCGTTTCTTCCTGTTCTGCACATTATTCCTCATTATTCGGAGCAACATTATTCACATTCTTTCTTTACTTTAAGTCTTTACCCAGGGACGGATTGCTAAAAATTAAAATTAAAAAATATGTCCTCTTACCCCCCCCCTTCGAAAAAATCTTGCGTACGCGTCTGCCCACGTAAGTAATGTTTTCCTGGCATCTGCTAAAACTGGAGACATAACGGCGTTTTTCTATGCAGATCACATTTTCACTTGGCAGCTCAAGTGGGGGTAAACCCTCTAACCCCCTCCCCCATTAGGTCCGCCCCTGTAACCATATCCTAACACAAAATTTCTGGTCTTCTTCTTCTTCTCAATATTGATTTACTGGTCGAGGTTCATTATTTGCTGGTTTTTGGGAATCACCAGGTTTCAGAGGATAGACGCTTTTCACAACGAAAAACTTCTCCGTGTTTTGGTGCTTGCGCGATCGCCTCTAGCTCCAGCAGATATGGGGTTTCAGCGTGCACACCGGTACTACCGGCGCAGTTTAGCCACTTGACTGCCGCAACGTACTGCACTAGCACTGCGAGTTTCCGTTGTTTAGAGATAGGAGATATAGCGCCATCTTTCGGCGAACAAGCGTACATTCTTTAACAATATGGCGGCCTCGATATTTGCACTCTCGCTAACAATGCCTCCTGTTCATCCAAGCGTGAACACATACCACACAAAATGATACTAAATGATTCGGGATAAAACACGTTTTCATAATGATTTTTTTAATAATTAGCAATTTTCTAGGTGTAAACTTTTTTTTTGACTCACGCTATTAATCTAATAGTCTGATTTCTCTGCTTGTATTGAAACCCTACTCTTATTCCGGACTTTTCGTTCCCATAGTTTATTAAATACCTTTTGCTTAGAGTCTGGGGCTAGGTGTGCCAGGCCAGGGCATTTGTTACCGGCATCATTGCCAGGAACATCACGGCAAGCAGTGCAAAGAAAAAAGGTCCAACATTGACAATCTTTGCTTTCTTTTCTTGAGGGGAGCCTTGGACTGTCTTGAATCCTTCAAATAAATGTCTATTTCTATTCTTCTTCTAAAATTGTATATCGACTGGAAGGTACAAATCGCGAAGAAGATCCCATTACCGATTAATCATCATGTTGGGGTATCCCTTTCCCAACCTGCCTGCATCATGATTTCATCACCCCTTTTATTATCCTCCTCACTTCTGTTTCGGGACCATACCGGCCTGACGGATTAAAAAAACAACATAATAACAAGCCCATAACCAGACTCATCAAAATTGAATAGACAGCTTGTGTCTCATCTACGGCCACTGCTCATAAACAGTCTCCGAATGAGGACCCACAAGGTACGAAGTTCGAATCTCTGCCACAGAGCATATGCAGTATGCCAAAGTAAATAGTCTCTAGACACTGCCGGAGACATTAGGGACTTTTAGATTTGCGTGGACTGATACGTGGTACTTCCATTCACGGCAGTGCTTTAAAAGGACGTCGATCGTAGCATAGACCTATTGTCTTCGTGCGAATCTAAAAGTCCCTACTGTTAAGCTCAGCGAGTTTGTGCATGCAAACTAATGTAGGGCCTACAGCTTAGGTGGCGCCCTTACGATACAAACCGCTGAGCCATCGATTAGGAGAATTTGATTGGATTTTAATATCTTTGATTTGGCCAATCTAGTTCGAAGAGGGCACAGTATTTCGAATGCTCTTTGTTGGACCAGGAACAAAAGACCAAACGCCATGTTGTCCGGGCATGTTGTGACCAACTAAAACCACTTTGGCCTAACTCTGTCTATAGATGGTTCTAAAAAGCCCCACGGTGCTGTACGTGTGGTTAATGACAGTTGTTGTCTTTTTCTTTCAATATTGTAAAGACGAAGTTTAACTTGTGTTCCAGGGAGATTATAAAAATGTATCTGATGTCAAGGAAAATGTAACTTTTTGTAATGTTACCACGTCAATTTGAATTTAAGGGGAAATATTACTTTTAAAAAACCCAACATTTTCAATATGTCATGGAATTTGATAGCAATAGTGATTAAAATGTCAGAATTATTATTGTTAATGGGTGTGATCGAATACCCCGCAAATTACAGTAAGTACAAGTAATTGCTCAATAGTTGATTACGCCTCTACATATACAAAACTAAATAACTACCTGTGAATAATGTAGAATTGATTATTCTAAATATGCCTAAACGATAATTTTGTTTGGTTCACATATTTCGAAAATTCTTTAGAGTTTTTGTTTTTCTTTCCATTTTCGCAATTTCGAACCCAAATGCCATTTTGAAAGAAAAAAATAGAATCTTGGGATAAACAAACCTTGGGTAAGATGAACTTTTGAAAAAAACAAAAAATGGGAACATTTGCATAAAAGATTATTGGACCATCGGATAAATGAAAGTTCGCGTTCGGAAATGAACATGTGAAATAAATACACATTACGAGAAAAAATATCCCACAACAATACTATATATCCCACAAGACTATTTTTGCTCATTTCGACTGTATTGGAAAAAAAGACAGTTTAATGTTCGAAGATATTAATCTTCTTTTCATAATCAAATGAATACTAAATGAAATTAATATTTTCAAACACGTATAAGAATATTTTAAAAAAGCTAAATTCCCCTAAATTCAAGGCTTTATGACGGGTTCCTCATTTATTTATTCATTGATTTATTATATTTATTTAATATCCAGAAAAGTGAAATGTAACACAGTCAACAGTATAAACAATACAGATATATTGGGTAACAGCCAGTGCCATGACTATAAATCTTGTTTTCTCTTCAAATATACGTAATACAACGAGGATAAAGCCTATTTGTAGAACGGGTACTTTAATAGTATTTGAAAATTCGACTTTGAATCTTTGACCCGCTTCACCATACAATCTGATGAGTAAAATAGATTTTTAGACCATTGTTAAAAGAAAAAGCCACTTGTGGAGAAAGATTGAGGTGATTGGTGAAGATCATACGAGAAAACGCCCTCCATCGCGGTCCATGCCTCTTGAACGTGTATTTGAACGTTAATCAGCTTTTTTCTCCTTTAAGTTTAATACTTCTTTATAACTCTACCTGTCAATTTCATCTCAAAACCCCCTGAAAATTTTAACTATAGATCATATTCATTACTGATAGATTTGAATGGAATTGTTCTTCCGATTTCAGCATGGGAAACCGTACTCACCTACTTCTGTTCATTGATTTAGAACATCAACCATCATAGATGCATGGTATCATTATTCTATCAATGGCCTCACAGGCGCGGATCCAGGGGGCCGAGCGGGCCTTGCCCCCGCAAGGGCCTTGCCTCGGCAGCTGTTACCTCCCTCCCCCACCCCAGCCCCCCATCAAAAATTAAGAAAGAAGGAAGGAAAGGGAAAGATAAAAAGGAAAATAGGAGATAAAGGGAAGGAAAAAAGAGGAAGAAGAAAAGAAAAAAGGGGGATATCAGTTGCATTTTTCCCGCCAACAAGTTGTAGTCCGGAGGGGGGTATAGGGCCCTTGCCTCCCCCCCCCCCACCCCGCCTCCAAAGTGGGGGGGGGAGAAAAGGGGAAAAGGAGAGCTAAAAGGAAACAAAAAAGAGGAAGAAAAAAAGAAAAGGGTGAAAAGAAGGGGAGAACAGCTGCGATTAATCCCGCCAACAACGTGTGAATTTTCCGAGATTTGTCTTCAATCTCAAGTAAATTATAATTTTGTATGCGTTTGTTGGAAAATGGCAAATTCCAAAAGAAAGAAAGAAAGAATAGTGACCTGTCTTTGTCACATAATAATGAGGTGTCAAAATTTGCTTAACTGACCTGGATTAAATGCCTAAAAACCCTTGACTTCCGGTTGCTCTGCCCCCTGGACCCCACCAAGGGCCCTAAGGCGGTCGCCTGTATGCTCATCTGACCGTTATTAAAAACATAAAACCCCCGAGCTTCCAGGGGCTCTGCCCCCTGGACCCCACCAAGGGCCCTAAGGCGGATCCCTGTATGCTAATTTGACGGTAATTAATGCCTAGAGCCCCTGAGCTCCTGGGGGCTCCGCCCCCTGGACCCCACACCAATTTATGTCCTGCCAGTGTCACAAATAAGGTATCACACTATGCTCATCTGACCGTAATTAAATGCCTATACCCTCTGAGCTTCTGGGGGCTCCACCCCTTGACCCCACCGGGGCTTCGCCCCTAGACCCCACACCAATTTACGCTACGCTCTACCAGGTCGTAAAGACCATCCCTACTTACTTAGAGAAACGTTCAGTGGGGCCTGCATGTGGGGTGATGTGGATTTTTGTTGTCTACCCTCCCCCTCCCCCCCCCCCCCAAAAAAAAAAAAAAAAAAAAAACGTTTTTGCTCATTTCGCCAGTGCCGTTGTCATCATTACGTACCAATATTTGGCTCGCATAATTTCAAATTTGCCCCCACCCCCCCCCCCCCCCCCCCAAGAAATCCTGGATCCGTGCCCGGGCCTCCAAACCACTGTCTCAGCAACTGAGAACTAATTGGCAACTCTCCGGGGATACCGTTATTTTCGCCAAAAATGTAAACGTTGAATTGGCTGAAGTTAATGTGCCATTTTATTGTATGTAATCAGTATGTGTAGGATCGTCATGTGTAGACTCACTACGTGACACGTTGTCTTTATACAGTACAGTACTTCTGAAAAAATACAGTTGGCAAAAAGCATCCCTAAATTAATACCTGTGAATAGCATTGAGCCGTTCGTATAGCAAGCCGTTTTGCTATTTAAAAATGATATTTCGATATCACTGATTCCATTTCACGAAATGGAATGAGTGATACCACGAATAGAATTCGTGATATCACGAATTATATTCCACCGTCATACTAAGAATCTTGCTCTACGGTTGGTCTAAATTAAATAACATGATGAAAGATTGTTCGCCCATCATTGATGGGAGAAGAAAAGTTCACTACTGTGTACTAAACAGTGCAACGCACTTTCACCGATGATAGCGCGCGTTGCGTATACGTACGTACGTAAGTACTGCATGCACTATACGTATCGTACATCATTTGCTAGCTGTTAATTGACGATTTGGTGCTCTAAAATGACGGAAGAAGTGAAATGTTTCCGATGTGGAATGTAAAGCAAAATTATCACCTTTTGGTTTCAGGCGATGGCAAACTATCACTTCCTCGGTGATCTGAATGTATACGGTTTCTTTCCTCAGGTTCGCTTCGGAAAGATCCCGCCCCCCCCCCCCTCCCCCCCCCCCCCCCCACTCCGAGAACGGACGGACCCCATGCGTGTTGCCAAAATATCCTTTTCGTAACAAAAGACAAAGGTCGACCCGTATTGACTTTACACACCGGACTTTTGCTGAAAAGGGGGGGGGGGGGTCGGTTGGAATACGCATATGCGTACTCTAAATAACACTGAGTGGGGGGCCGGGGGAAAGATAACAACATCCAGAATACCTCGGAAGTGATAGTTTGTCCCATCACCTTTGCCACCGGTAAATATTTGCTTATGCAATTCATGATATCACGAATTCAATTCGTGATATCACGAATTCAATCCGTGCCATATCACGCAATCGAATTTGGGACATCACAGAATGGAAAAGGACTTCTAGCACTCATTTTGTGCAAAAATCACGGGATTTCGAGCATTAGGCATTTCGAGCATTAGTTTTGTGCCAAAATTCAGCTCAGCTGGGTATTTGAGCTTAGGTTGCGTGCTCAAATTCAGCTGTGTATTCGAGCATTCACTTTGTACAGAATGTAATATAAGTTAAAACAAAAATAGCAAGAGACTTTACGCATCCATATAATTCGCTGGAAACGATTAAAAAATATTTTTAGACGAATTGATAGAAGTAAATTGAGTGCCAACATATCAAGAATTCAATAACAAGTATTGATATGTTGTTAATTAAAATGAAACTCATCATTCTTTTTCAAATAGTTTCGAGTTTTCAGTGTTCATGATACATATTTGCCTGTAATTGGACATACATGTGACATTGTTTTTTTTTTAACTATGACCAAATAGCTAAATGGCCCTTTGAGAGCCTGAAACTTTTCAAAGATAAAGAATTAGAAATCAGTTACAACTTTTTCTGGTAGCATGGACCTAGATTGACCTCCCATAGCTTAATGAAAAATTGTCAACGTTGCTTTATGTGCATGAGGTATCCCTGAACAGCCAATTGTTTACGGAATTTTGTTTACGTAGACAATGTAGACCCTCATTTAACCCACTAGAACAGTAAATTAATGAGATTGTTTATGGTTTGAATAAGCTTATTAGTTACTCCAAGTCATTAAATTAAAAGAAAATATAATTTAATTGTAGTAGCGCTTACATTAGAAAAATACTCAAAATTTGAAAAAGTTGTCTCATTTTCCATAAACAATTTTGTAACGTCCGAAACAACTTTCAATTTGAAGTAGCAGAAAATATATGAACTGCAGGACCTATCTTTCGTAACATTTTTTAAACATTTCATGGCGGCTACCCACCCCCAAAAATAAATTTGCATTACATCACTACAATACTATTTTATAGTTAAAATCAATTTTCCGTTAACAGTTGTAGCGTCCGAAACAAATGTAACGTCCGAAACAAAAAAATACCAAATAAATGATGATAATCTATATTTGAGGGTATCTGGAGTGAATAAATCATTATGAAATAAGTTATTATAAGTCTTAACACAAGTCAAAACACAAATCAGGTCTTTCAAATCCAATAATTTTGTGTAAGCTCAAGAAGTGTGTTTAGGACGTTACACTATTTGATTGTTAACACATAGTTTGCAAATTTCAACTACTTTTCGATCATATGTGCAAGTTACGATTTCACAATGCACACTCCTGTTAAAAACACTATTTTGATAATTTCATTTAGATCTAAATATAAAAATGAAAGAAATATGATGCAAAAAAAAAAAAAAAAAAAATCTAAATCTTCTGCAGAATTGACTTATAAAACATAAAATATTGAAACCACACTTTGTGATGCAAGGCATGGCTGGCTGCTTTAGTATATCCTTAATTGTAATTTATCAGAAAAAATCTCAATAAAAGTGACTCAGACATTTTCATACTTTAACTAGTTCAAATGAGGGGCAAAGATAGATGTGAGAATAGCAAAATTCAATTTGTCAACCTCTCCTCTTGCTATTTACATTGCTGTGTGTTTGCAAATCATCAGGTTTTAATTTTTACAGAGGTTGTTCCAAATGATGTCATATAACCAAATATTGTATGGTCAATCTAAACTATTTGGTAGGTTACAAAAGCTCAAAATCACCCACTTAAGCAATACCCAGTGTACATGTACATGACATGGGTTTGATGTACAGGTATATAAAGATGATAAAATCAAGCAAATTAAAATGTTTTTCTAAAAAATTATGGGAAATGTGGATTTTCATTTGGAAATACCTTTTGAAAAGGGCACTCAGTATACGTAACTAATCTGTGTAGAAATGACATACGGTACATGTATAAAAGAAAAAGACATTACCATTAATACCTTATTTAATGATCCTAAACATACATGTAGTGTCTTTCTCAAATGTATGCTTACATACAAAATGTATAAGCTAGTGTGAAATATAAATGGGTTGTCCGTTTGGTTTTCTTCTTTTTTTCCTCTACGAAATGTCAAAGTTGGGGGTTCGGCGCTGCGGCCTTATCGCCGGCAAATACGGTACATGTTTAACCTACACTGTATATTGTTTGTCACCTGTGATATCGGCACAGCAAGAGTTAAGATCTATCAACCAACCAACCAACCAACTAATCAATTCATCCATTCATCAATCGGTCATCAAGTAAATAAATAAATAAATACTTATTTAAGAGCATTAAAAAATGTTGTCGTTTGAAACAGCCTCCTAATACAAATAGTGGTAGAGGATGATTGTTACTACAGTAGTATTGTAACCTAAAACATACAACATTTTAAAATACATCGAAAATGTCTCATTCTCGAGATGTACATAGATTAGGATTCACTTATTTCTTATTACATGTATTTACATGACTGGGGGTACTTTTTTATAGTTTTATTTTAAAAAAGATTTGTCAATGTTTTGCTTACATACATGTACGTGTTAGTGATATTATTGAATGACACACTACTGTATATAGTTGAAGGCAAAGAACATTAGCAAGCCGATTAAACATCTATATTGTAGAATTTGTAGAAATTGATGATCTGATTGAAATGTTAACATCGTGTAACATCCGTAACAAAACATAGCATACATTGTACACTGTTGTTTATAACATGCAATAAAGAGTATGTTTCTAAGTGAATTTTCTGAGGAGTTTTGATGACTACAATTGTTATTGGCTTCATATTTCACTCTGTTAGATCACATAAGCATTTTTAACTACCGGTACACGATCGTGAAATGAATATTATACCTTACATACATTGAGTGGTCGATGAAAACAAACTAGGTTTACATGTATGTGCTAACCTAATTAAAACTGCACAATTTTTTTCCATATATGTCACAGAAGTATTTTTCTGCAAACAATTAATGTAACTTAGGTCAATAATACCTAAAGAAAAGCAATTAGCTTGAATAAAGTTATGATGTTAACAGTGTGTAACGTCCGAAACACCAGTGGTGTGATTATGAAAATTATAAGGCAATGCAATGGTTCCCAATTTGTTTTACATGTATTTACCTTATACCATTAGTTGTTATTATAAAAAAAAGTTTGACCTAAGAAAAAAGCATTTTACCTATTAAAATTAGAACTTGTTATTGTCAAAACCCAAATTAAGAGCTATTTTTCACCTCCAAGGGATACAAAATCTGTATTTTTCAAGATAAAAACTAAAAAATGTGCATGAATAATCTCTGAAACATATTCTTAAAGACCCAACATATCTAAAGGTGTAGTTAATAGCAAATGAGTTTTACATCACAGTTATTAGATATGCTTTAGTTCACAATAAAATTGTAAGAACTCATAGTATTCATATCTGGTGAATAAATAAGGAGATAGATTAAGCTCCAAAACTTGCATTTCTCAAAAATATGAATAGTCCTGATCCTAAAAATACACGTTTGAAGTAAGTACACATAATTTCACTTTTGACCCTTTTGTGGACACATTATGTTAAAAAAAAACAGTGCCATGTCGCAAAACAGAATATATGTTTTCATTTGCATCCTTTAAATTCATAATTAAATCAAGAAAATAGTCTCAAAATCAACTTGTTTTTATTTAGATTGGCAACATATAAGTAATTCATGTTATGATTGAATTGAATTCGTGATATCACTAATTCGAATTCGTGATATCGAAAATTGGGTTTATGTGATAAACCTATTGGAATTTGGGATATCACAAATTCGATTTCTTGATATAAACAACTGGGTTTATGTGATGAGCCAGTGGGACTTTGTGATATCATAAATTCAATTCGTGATATCATCAATTCCATTTCGTGATATCACAAATTCGAATTCGTGATATCAGGAAATGGAATTGGTGATATTTTTTTTAATCGTTTCAAATAGCAAAACGGCTTGCCATACGTCCGATACCAAAACACGTCATGTAGAAATATCTAGGGATTCATGTAAAATAAGTGTTTCTATATTGCTATGGATCTTATATTAGAAGCTATAAACATTAAATGAATATCTGAAAAGAAATCGAATGTTGGTTTGAAAACTCTGATATAGGTCCATATAACATTGTCGACGGCAGGAGAAATCAAATTTATTGGGGGATAAAAAGGTAACTTGACCTTACAAAAATGTATTACGAACCATACTGTGCCTGAATTATATATAAGAAAACTCCATGTTAAAGAGAAGGTTGAGTTCTGGGAAGAGGTGAAAAATAATTTGGGAGCATTACTCACTCTTATTATGCAAGTGTGGAAGAACATCAGTTAAGACATGTTCCCTGAAAAGCATGGCTCTTCAAATGCCTTCATATTCTAAATATGCATGTAACATCGTAAAAATCGGGGGGCCGGCTTTTTACGCCACGTGTTCGTGTAGTCCCATATACATCTTTCTGTGCAAGTGTTTGTAACTTGATCAAGATTTGGCCAAATTTCTTATCATTTTAATGATTCCAGAACCTTGCAATACACACAAATTCTTATATGATAGATGATCAACCTTTTCTGGTCGGTTCCACACCGTTTCTTTCACAATGCAATCGCATGACCAGAACTCAACTTCATCTTTAAGCCCCTAACCAGACCAGGATACTCATAGAAATTGAATAGACAGCTTGCGTCACAGGCCACTGTTTATAAACAGTCTCTGAACGATGACCCTCAAGGTGCGAAGTTCGAATCCCTGCCAAAGAGGCTATGCAGTATGCCGAAGTATAGTCTCGCACCGTAGACATTGTTAAAGTGAGTGTAGTTTTGCAAATACTGGTTAACGCCATCTACGGCTTCTGTTGGACAACTGCACGTAAACGAATGGACTTTATTAGGGACTTTTAGATTTGCGTGAACTGATACGTGAAACGTCCATTCAAGGCAGTGCATTAAAAGGACGTCGATCGTAGCAATCCACGTTGTCGTTCGGCAGATCTAAAAGTCCCTATGAATGGTAATCAGCGACTGAATCTCTACATGGTCAGCGTTGGCGAAACAGACCGAAGTTCTCCTCACGCTCCGGTTTCGCGTATGTTGCACGCACGTGAATGCTGTGGTCGCGTCGTCCGTAGTCGTGTTATATCCGATTGGCGCCGAGTCAGGCCATGGGAAAGACACGTAGTCTCGTCAGGCTATACTCCCTTTAAGCTCAGCAAGTTTGTGCCTGCAAAATAGTGTGCAGCGCGGGGGGCGCCCTCTCGATATAAGCATTTCGAATGCTATTTCGTTGGACAAGAAAGAACAAATGACTAAACGCCATGTTGTGACCAACTAAAACCACTTTGGCCAAGCTATGTGTATAAATGGCTCTGAAAAGCCCCAAGGTGCTGTGGTAGGTAATGACAGTTTTTGTTTTTTCCTTTTAATATCGTTAAGACGAAGTAAAAAAAGTATTGTGCCTTATCGAGATTAAAACAAATGTATCTGATTAAATGATGTTGGGCTAGGAAATGTGTGGCAAAGGCGAGGCGAATGTAATTTAACACCGACATCAGTATAAACAATACAAAGATAAGACAATGGGTATCAGCGAGTGCCATGACTATAAATCTATTTTATTTTTCTCTTCAAATAAACGTAATACAAGAAGGATAAGGCTTATCTGTAGTACTATAATACTTGACAATTCGACTTTGATTCTTTGACTCGCTCAACAAAACAATCTGATGTGTAATTGAGATATATAAACCATCGTTAAAAAAATAAACCACTTTGTGGAGAAAGATTGAGGTGATTAATGAAGTCCATACCAGAAAACGCCCTCCATCACGGTCCACGCCTCTAGAACGTGTATTTCGACGTTAATCAGTATCTCGTCTTGCTTTTTTCCCTTTAAGTTCAATACTTCGTTATAAATCTACCCAGGGGCGGCGATTTCTTTTCATGACTGGGGGACGAAATGCGAAGGACGAGGGAGGGGGCATAGTGTAAACTGTGCTTACGTGATATCAACGGAATACGGATTTTCTACAATACTTACTTGTACATTTTGAAGGATATTATGCGAGGGAGCATAGCGACCGAGCGAGAAGATATTTGTATTAGCATTAGTCTAAACGCTGCACTGTTTAGCCCTTCAGCGCCTAAAAGTGTGTCGCAGTCTTTAGTCAGTATTTGCTCTACATTTTTTTTTTTTTTTGGGGGGGGGGGAGGGGGGTTACTTTTTCAAATTTTCCGTGGGGAACTTGTTCCCCTGTTTCTCCTTGGATCGCCGCCCCTGTCTCTAACCGTCAATTTTCTCTCAAAACCTCCTGAAAATCTTAGCTATGATCATATTCATTACTAATAGATTTTAATGGAATTCTTCTTCCTATTTTAGTATGGGAAACCGTACTCGCCTTCTTCTGTTCACTGATTTAGAACATTAACCATCAAAGATTCATAGTATCGTTAATGGTCTCCAAACCACTATCTGAGTAATTAGAACATTATTTGGCCACTCTCCCAAGCTACCGAAAAATGCAATGCAAACACAGACATGAGTATAAACATTACAGAGAAGAAAAAAGACAATTGGTAACAGCCAGTGCCATGACTATAAATCGTGTTTTCTCTTCAAATAACGCAGCATCCTTCCAGAATTTCGGGTAAAGGTGAAGGAGGATAACCCTATTTGTAGAACGAGTACATTCACAGTTCTTTACAATTGGACTTTGAATTTTTGTCCCGCTTTGAACCAAAACAATGGGCTAAGTAAGCGAGATTTTTTTGAACCATCGTTACAAAAAGAGAATAGTGGAAAAGATTGAGGTGATTGGTGGAGAACGTACCAGAAAACGACCTCCATCGCGGTCCAAGCTTCTATCAGATCAGTGTCAGTATCAGTATCTCTCCTTCCTCGTCATCATGGGAAACTTGACTTCGGGCAACCTTGCAGGGTGGGATATCGCCGTCATTGCTATTAACTTCGTCGTTGTGTTCGCACTGGGAATGTGGGTAAGGAACTTGTTTTTAGAGACTTAAAACTAACGCCGTTAATACTTGTAGCTATTGTTGGCATTAAGTCACTCATATGGGTAATTTGATACCGTTTATCTTTGAAATCTCATACGTCTATAACCTTCCATACCCCCCGAAAAATACAACACCAACAAATAAGGGATAAGCTTTAAAAAGAGAAAGAAGAACTCGTTTAATAGTGATAAGTGAAAATTGAATGATTGTCATGTGAATCTTACCGAAACAACAACAGGACCAGGATGTAAAACAGATTTTGTTTCTACAAAGCATATTTGATTCTTGTTATCCTGATTAAATATATTTCAATAAAGTATTTTTTTTAAAATTGTATTGGTCAAACGATTCTGAGGATATTTGTTCTAAGATCTAAATTTGTCTTGTAGTATAGACAAGAGAAAAGAGCTCTAGGTTTGTGTGGATGTTGTACATTAATCGAACCTCATATACGAAATTGATAATTTTGTTAATTTCTGGAGAGTTTCCTCCCCAAGTCCCCCTCCCCCCATCCAACTTTGCCGGCCTCCTACTCATGCTACTCGATCATCTCCAACTGCCATCATGGGAATGGGCGGTGGCAATAATCGTGCGATTGGTAATTAGATTCCTACAGGGAACACGATCTCCATTTCAAAAGCCTTATCCGTGTTGGCCACCACCTTGTGAAATGTATGAACCTGAAAGTGAAATATTAATCTGACCATGATTTCTATAGGGATCATGATAGGGGATTGAGATCGCCCTGAGGTTGATTCTCGAAAGTCTTTATGATCGAGATGTGGGTAACAGGGTCTCCCAGAGGATAACATTACCGTGGACAGATTCAGGATTTTATAAAAAGGGGACAACATTTTGAAAAGGAAAAGAAGAAGAAATGTATTGGTAAAATCAATAATATGTTTGTTAGGAATGCTGTTAGTTCATGGTGTCATTTGCTTATGAAACGATTATCAATAATTTTCATGACCAGATTATTTGGAACAACTGTAGGAGGCGTGATAGCCGGGTTCGAAACCAAGTCGATGCGCTAGTGCCCTTTGGTAAGGCATTAATATACAAATAACGCACGGCCCAGAGTCACAATGTTCTCACAGCAGAAGGACGAAGAACGTTCCTCCCCCCCCCCTCTCTCTCTCTCTCTGTCTCTCTCTCTCTTTCTATCTCTCTCTCTCTCTCTCTCTCTCTCTCTTCTGTATCTTTTGATAACAGGGTCTGCCTCGATAGAACCTTACGGTTTTATTTTCAGTTCCCCCAATTCATTTCTATTGATTATTAAATTTGTATAATTCTGGTATATTTGTAGACATATTTCCATTTTGTGTGTGTTCTCTGCTTCCTTTATCATCAGCATCAGCAAACTGTAAAAAGTGTGAAAATAGAGAAACAGTACACCATGTTGATTGAACGCATGCCCTGTGTCACTTGACGAGGGACGCTATACTTGGCGCCATGACAACATACTTTTGTATCTTGCCGAAATTATTCAAGAAGGCATCTCCTCTCTTAGCGACACTATTATTTACATAGACCTGAAAGTAGAGCATGGACAAATGAAGGCATCTCCACAGTTCCACTAGAGTGTACCCAAACCAACTTTATCCCAGACATTTGTGTTTTTTGGAAGAACTTAAAGAAAATCCTCATACTTGAATTGTCAGTTCCCTTTGAAATGAATGTAGTTAAGGCACATGATATAAATCGAACAAATTTAATATGCCCCGTTAGTTGCCAGTGCCATGACTATAAATCGTGTTTTCTCTTCAAATAACGCAGCAGCCTTCCAGAATCTCGGGTAAAGGTAAAGGAGGATAACCCTATTTGTAGAACGAGTACATTCATAATTCTTTACAATTAGACTTTGAATTTTTGTCCCGCTTTGAACCAAAACAATGGGCTGAGTTTATATATAAGCGAGATTTTTTTGAACCATCGTTACAAAAAGAGAATAGTGGAAAAGATTGAGGTGATTGGTGGAGAAAGGAAAACGACCTCCGTCGCGGTTCAAGCTTCTATCAGATCAGTATCAGTATCAGTATCTCGTGTTCCTCGTCATCATGGGAAACTTGACTTCGGGCAACCTTGCAGGGTGGGATATCGCCGTCATTGCTATTAACTTCGTCGTGGTGTTCGCACTGGGAATGTGGGTAAGGAACTTGTTTTTAGAGACTTGAAACTAAAGCCGTTAATACTTGTAGCTATTGTTGGCATTAAGTCACTCATATGGGTTATTTGATACCATTTATCTTTGAAATCTCATACTTCTATAACCTTCCATTCCCCCCGAAAAATACAACACCAACAAATAAGGGATAAGCTTTAAAAAGAGAAAGGAGAGTAAATTAATCATAACTCGTTTAATAGTGATAAGTGAAAACTGAATGATTGTCATGTGAATCTTACCGAAACAACAACAGGACCAGGATGTAAAACAGATTTTGTTTCTACAAAGCATATTTGATTCTTGTTATCCTGATTAAATATATTTCAATAAAGTATTTTTTTTAAAATTATATTGGTCAAACGATTCTGAGAATATTTGTTCTAAGATCTAAATTTGTCTTGTAGTATAGACAAGAGAAAAGAGCTCTAGGTTTGAGCGGGTGTTGTACATTTGTTTAACAAATCGAAATTTCATAATCGAACCTTATTTACGAAATTGATAATTTTGTTAACTTCTGGAGAGTTTCCTCCCCAAGTTTGATAATTTATTGAAAATTATCTTGGGATACTTAATGTACCTCGCTACCGAGGCTACCGATATATAGGAAAGTAGTTTCGCAATTATTACTATTTCAAAAGGAGGGGGGGGGGGCAAAACTTCCCCAGTCCCTCTCCCCCCATCCGACTTTGCCGGTCTCCAACTCATGCTACTCGATCATCTCCAACTGCCATAATGGGAATGGGCGGTGGCAATAATCGTGCGATTGGTAATTAGATTCCTACAGGGAACACGATCTCCATTTCAATAGCCTTATCCGTGATGGCCACCACCTTGTGAAATGTATGAACCTGAAAGTGAAATATTAATCTGACCATGATTTCTATAGGGATCATGATAGGGGATTGAGATCGCCCTGAGATTGATTCTCGAAAGTCTTTATGATCGAGATGTGGGTAACAGGGTCTCCCAGAGGATAACATTACCGTGGACAGATTCAGGATTTTATAAAAAGGGGACAATATTTTGAAAAGGAAAAGAAGAAGAAATGTATTGGTAAAATCTATAATATGTTTGTTATGAATGCTGTTATATAGTTCATGGTGTCATTTGCTAATATGAAACGATTATCAATAATTTTCATGACCAGATTATTTGGAACAACTGTAGGAGGCGCGATAGCCGGGTTCGAGACCAAGTCGATGCGCTAGTGCCCTTTGGTAAGGCATCAATATACAAATAACGCACGGCCCAGAGTGCAATAGCGGTGAATGCAGTACGCGCGAGGTTTCTTTAGATTGATGCCGCTCTGTGCAACGAGCCGCCTGCGGGAAGTTCACAGTGAGCACCATCTGAAGAAACCGAGCGTACACTGCATTTAAGTTTCGCACAACAGGGTCAAGTGCGTTATTTGTTTTATAACAAATTGCGAAACAAATTGCGACACAAATGCAAAACAAACAAAAGTTTAGATCTTAAGTATTAAGTTAGAGTCTACGAGAGTTAGATCTAGAGTTATGTTGGTTCTAGACTAAGACTAGAGTAAGACCTTGGATCTTGGATTCTTTTCCTCCTAAATACTCCGAAGAAGAGTTTTGACTTGAGGTGGTGGAGGGTGGGTGATTACATTTTGGAAATAAGTTCTTTAGTAACTTCATTTTTAAATGAGAGCGGGGAGGTTTGGTCGATGGTTGCTTGTTGTAGGTTTTTCCATGTCTTTACAGTCTTTGGGAAATATGAGTTGGCATAGACGTCCGAGTTGGTGTGGCGAATTTCAAATTGGTTGGAGTGTCCTCGTCTACGTCTGTCTGGCATATGGTTGGTGTGAGATTGGTAGTCGATGTCGAGTTGTCCCTTGATCATTTTGAAGAGGCAGGTAAGACGGTGTGCTTCCCTTCTGTCTTTAAGAGATCCCCAGTTGAGTTGGTCGAGTAGCTTCCTGACACTGGTGTCCCATCCGTAATTATTGGTGACAAAACGTGCAGCCTGACGTTGAACTTTCTCGACAGCAAAGGTGTTTTTGGCTGTATAAGGGTCCCATGCTGCAGTGGCGTAGTCAAGGTGTGGACGTACAAGAGTACGATAACTTTTCTTAACATTAGATGAGCAGTGATGGAAGTTGCGCCTTAGGAAGTTAAGGACCCTTGAGGCTTTGCCGGTTGCGTAATGAGTCTGGCTATTCCAGCGTAGGTCTTTCTGGATATTGATGCCAAGATATAGGGTCTGGTTCGTTTCCTCCAGGTTAACATCAAGGATTTTGTAGGATTTAGTACCCGGTGTTCTTTTTCTTGAAACACGCATGGTTTTGCATTTAGAGGGATTGAAATGCATGCCCCAAGTCTTGGACCAAGAGCTTTCTCATCTTCAGCAGATTTGATGGGACGGTAAAGTCCCGGCCCCCCACTCAGTGTTATTTAGGGTACGCATATGCTCGTACCCTCTTTTTGAAAGCACCCCCTATCTGAGGACTGCCAACATTTCCGAATCCCCCTTTCGCGGGCTTTTCGCGGGCTTTTCCTGCCTTGGAGACCCCCATAAATCAGGAAAAATGCTCAATGTACCCCCCTAAATTCGGAATAATTTCTCAGGAGTACAAAGAGATTAGATAAAAAAAAGAAAAACACCCCCTTTTTAAAGAAATCTCCGGGTGAAAAGTCAAATACACCCCTTTTTTACAATTCTCGGGCCGGACTTTGTCGCACGAAAAGTACCCCTTTACCGGACATTTTGGCAACACCCATGCGGTCATTCCGACCTCTGAGTGGGAGGGCCGGGGGTAAAGTAAACAATTATCAGCAAAAAGTCGTGTTATACTGGAAACCTTTTCATGAATATCATTGATGTGGAGTAGAAAAAGGTGAGGGCCTAATACTGTGCCCTGTGGAGTGCCCATGGCCCTTGGAACGATTTTTTTCACCGGGGGGTGCTGAGATATATATACACGTATAGTATACACAAGGGCGAATCTAGCTTTTTGCCAAGGGGGGAGTTTGACCCAATGACGATGCGGAGCACCGTCCACGAGTCGCGAAGCGGCGCACAGTGGGCCAGGGAGGAACCAAAGTGCGCCAAAACTCATGTTTGGGGATTTATTTTTTATAAATCCAGAGGAAATGTTTGGATTTCCAGGGATTTTCGCTTAAATTTTATTACCAACATTTTCTCTGATGTCTAAGCTTTAAGTTGATACCAGATTTGGCTGCCCGATTCTGCCCGTTATTATGTTAGAGCCGTTTTCCTTGCAACATTGCCCCGAAAAATGTGTTTATTTTGGTCCGCGGTGTCAGAACAAGTGTCACGCGCAATGGGGGCAATGTGGCAAGGGAAATCGGCTCTAACATAACAACGGGCAAGATCGGGCAGCCAAATTTGGTATCAACTTAAAGCTTAGACATCAGAGAAAATGGTGGTATTAAAATTTAAGCGGTACATTGCAGAGATCTAAACATTTCTTCTGGATTTATAAAAAACATGGATAATTAGTCAATTTTTCAGTGAATTACCCTATAATATATCATGAAGATTGTGTTTCTATTAATTTTAACCAATTCATTCAACGAAATAAACTATCAGGAATATGTGAGAGCAATTCCATATCAATAACTTAAAAACTTCATGTTGAATTGAATGATTTATGAAATAAGTCACTTTTGCACTAAAACTGTGAATATGTAGGATTTTGCTGTTTGAAGTAGTAAATTTATACCCTTATTGTGCATATCGGAATTAAATATTTCACTGAGGTATTCGTCTATGTATTACCTTTCAACTGGGCAAGAACAAAATTGAAAAAAATAAATCACCCAAACTTAGTTTTGGCGCACTTTGGTTCCTCCCTGGCCCACTGTGCGGCGAGGCGATTTTTGTTGCTATTTTGAACCCCTGTAAGTGATGTTTTCCTGACAGGCGCGCCGGAAGCAGTTTGGGATTGGGGGGGGGGGGGGGCAAACATTCCAGGGGGCTCACCTTCCAGGGTCATTGACGTAACGAGCAAAAACGTTTGGAAGGGGGGGGGGCAGAAAAAAAACTGCATCACCACCACTCTTACACGTTACATAAAGCCACGCGGAACGTTGTTCAAAGTGGATTATTAACGATCAGGTAGAGCGTAAATTGGCGTGGGGTCCAGGGCCTGAGCCCCCAGAAGCTCAGGGGTTTCAGGCATTGAAATTATGGTCAGATAAGCATATTTAGATACCTTTTTTTTAGGCATTTAATTACAGTCAGATGAGCTTACAGGGGACCGCCTTACTGGCCCTTGGCAGGGTCCGGGGGCAGAGCCCCCGTAAGCTCTGGGGTTTAAGGCATTTAATTACGGTCAGATGAGCTTATTTGATACCTCGTTTGTGAAATTGGCAGGTCACTTTTTTTTTTCTCTCTTTCTTTCTTTCTTTTTCTCTGTAACAAACTTTTTCAACAAGTGAGGGGGGCTCGAGCCCCCGAGTCTCGCCGTTCTGCAGACCCTGCCATAAAGACTTCTAAATAAGCATAATATTATTCTTAGCCCGACTGTAAATTTGGGAATTTCAAATTTTCCAACAAACGCATAAAAAGGTATGACTTACAAAAAAATTGAGAAAAGATACCGGAAAATCATGTCATTTCAGGAACATTTGTAAATCACTGGTATCGAATTAAAAAAAATACCCCCACCCCCCCCCCCCCCCCCATCAGTACGCCAGCGTTCAGGGGCTCATGAGCTTCTCACCCCTATGACAAAAAACAGACACGCTTTCCCATTCTCTCACAATATGTCCACGATATGCGCGTATCGCTATTATAAAAACCTCCATTGATAATTATAGGTAGCATGCGCAATGTTTAGGAAATTTAATTCCTGTTAACTTTCCTTTTCTTTGAATAAAATTTTATACGTCATTTTTTATTATTGTTATGTTCTTTTGGGTTAAAAATACAAACCATCTTTACTCCTTTACTTTTTTTGGGGGGGGGGGCAAAAATGCGTTTTGCCCCCCCCCCCCTACTTTTTTTATTGGGGGGAGGGCCCCCCCCCCACCTGCCCCCCTACTTCCGGCGCTTATGTTTCCTGGTATCTACTAACTTGCGGAGCATAATCCACGAGCCGCGTAGCGGCGAGGCTTTTTTTATTGCTATTTAGAACCCCCGTAAAAGATGTTTTCCTGGCATCAACTAACATGCAGAGCATCGTCTACGAGTCGCAAAGCGGCGAGGCGATGTTTTTGCTATTTTGAACCCCTGTAAATGATGTTTTCCTGGTATCTACGATTAGGCGCGTACGCAGGGGGAGGGTTTGGGGGGGTTAAACCCCCCCCCCCCCCCTTTGGTATTTTTATGTGTGTAAACCCCCCTAAAAAATACCTAAAACCCCCCCCCCCCCCCCTTTGGATTTTTTTTTTTTTTTTAATTATTTAAAAAAAAAAAAAAAAAAAAAAAAAAAAAAAAGTACCCCCATGGCTGACCTAAGAAAGGTGACCTAACCCCCCCCCCCCCCCCAACGGAGCAAAATGTCAAATTTTCAAAATTCGAGACCAAAAAAAAAAAAAAAGTGTCGGCTTACCCCAATCCCCCCCCCCCCCCCCCCCCCCCACCACTGAGCGACTTTTCGGCTGGCTGAGTCGTTGCGATTTTTTTTGGACTCCCCCCCCCCAAAAAAAAAAGTGTCCGCTTACCCTTATTTTTTTGCTATTTTGAACCCCCGGTTTGAACCCCCGTAAATGATGTTTTCCTGGTAACTACGATAATGCGTATAGCATCATCCACGAGCCGCGTAGCGGCGAGTCGATTTCTTTTGCTATTTTGAACCCCCGTATTTAAAGTGATGTTTTCCTGGCATCTACTAACATGCGGAGCATCGTCCAAGAGCCACCTAGCGGAGAGGCGATTTGTTTTCCTCGTTTTTCTATGCATATCACATTTTCACTTGGCAACCCAAGGTGGGGGGGTTAAACCCCCTATAAACCCCCTCGTAGATCCGCCCTTGATATATATATTCTTTTCTTCTTCTTCTCCTTTTTTCTTTCTTTTTCTAAGTCAATATTCATCTAGATGTAAGTAAGTTCATTATATCAACTTTTGGTCACACTACTAGGAAAAAAATTCCACTGTACATTCCTTCATGCCCTTCAGATGGATCTTACAAGAGAAAATCAATTAAGACGTAATACAGTCTGTGTATTAATTTAAAACATGGTACAAGCAGAAAAAATACATAAACATGATATAAACTTTCACAAGGCTTTGCTCAAAAAGCAAGTATGTGTGTTTGGCATCATGTTAAACGTGAATGATTACTATTGATGTTGCTCCTTGAATTTAAATCATATTAATTTGATTTTGTAAGTGAAGAGTTCCGTCTCGTTTTGTGTGACGAGGCGAAATTCTGTTTATGCTACTTGTTGCATTCATCGAAGAAATCGTCCTGAAGGTTTCAACAGTGAAAACTATGTACTGAAAATTTAATGTAATTTGTTAGGAAATATCACTTAACATAATATTTATGACTCAGTAGCGCCTGACATGTACAAACAAGTACTAAAACATGCTTCGGTTATGTCATCAATTCCTCACAATTAACCTTTTTTTGGTGGCAAAAATACTGTTTGATTGAAGGTGTGAAACCTTCATGAAGATTTATACGATGAATACTGATATGATTTTGCGAAAGAAAGTTTTTTTTTTTTTTAAGCGTAATTTGTGGCTGTCGGCTGTGTGACAATTTCGTATACGAAGCAAAATGATTTACATTAAATATATCAGACAAACAAATTAGCAGGGGCTGCGCACCCCCTGAAGAATTTCCAGGGGTGCTCCAGCACCCCCAGCACCCCCGCTTCCCAGGGCATGGGAGTGCCACTGAGGACTGGTAACCACTCGGAACATTGACCATTTACACAGACACGTTGCAGTCTCTTTGTCAGGAAACTAGATATCCATCTCTTATTATTTGCTCGAATACCGTAATAGTCTACTTTCATGAGGAGACGCTGGTGCGGGATGACATCAAAAGCCTTTGAAAAATCAAGCACTGCCATGTCTGTGGTGATATTTTTGTCTAAGTTCTTGGCAAGGCCATTTGTTGTAAGGATGAGCTGAGATTCACACGACCTGTGTTTCCTGAAGGCATGTTGATTTCCAGTCAGGATGTTATGCTTGGGCTTGGCCAAGTGTCGCATCAGGTTACTGTCTCTGATATGCTCTAATAACTTACAGCACGTGCACGTCAAGGAAATGGGATGGTAGTTTGCAGGGTCAGTAGTAGTAGCAGGCTTACCAAAAAGTTCACGGGATTCATTGCCTTGACTGAGTAAAAATAAAATCCATATGGGGTCTAGAGGCGAGTCTACATCAGACAGCTGAAATTCCTGGCTTCATTATAAAGTCAAAACAGGCCTAATTCCAAGGCAAAATAAAGTAAAATAAAAAAACTTTCTTTCTTATAATACCCCGACCCGCTCTATAAGCTAAGCTATACGCGTATGCGCGCTGCGCTGGGCTGGGATGGATCGTAGAGCGTACAATACTTATTACCTACGCGTACAATTGCAATGCACTCAGACAATGACAATGACAATGACCATGACAATGACAATGACAATGACAATTTATTCTCATGTCACCCACATTGGGGTATTGGAGAAGGTTACAATCAGTTTGAATTTGTCAATTAAACACTGTGAAATATACAATACAATACAAATAGAATTAATATTAATCGATACAAAATAACACTATCGACAATAGTGAGAAAAATTATGATGATAATGATAACAATATTGATGATGATAATAATAATAATAATCAAAAACAAAACGATAATATTAATTAAAACGATAATTAATGACGAAATTAATGGAAGCAATTGAAAAAGAGATTTACTGGCACCAGTAAATTGATATCTGAATTAATGAATTACTGAAAATATTCTTGATATCAATTTAATAAATTGATATAAGACAAAAAAGAGAAACATTAAGTTAATATTGAACTCATAACATGTTTTTGCACATACTTAAATTAATGAAAACGAAGCATTATTTTTCGACAGAATTTTACTAAGTTTAAACGTGTATGTACATTATTGGAGTTAAAAAGCTGACCCATTTTTAGTGTATTTGGTCTTTCAATAAAATATTTATCGATGAACAATTTTCTTTCTGAACGAAAGGTAGGGCATACAAACAAGTAATGAAACTCATGTTCATGAAGCTGTGTTCAATAGAATGTATCTTAGGTAAAATTGTTGTATAATATTACATAACTTTCGTGAGCATGTATCCAGTATTAGTCTGAGTGGATTTTACAATTTTGTACACGTTGAAACGATGCACAGGGGAGAAATATGCTAGTTAACACCGATAGATCCCAATCTATTTCTCAAACTATCTTTCGTGCCAAAACGGTAACAAATAAGGCAAAGGTAATATATAAGGCAAAGATAAGGTTTGCCGTGGCGACAGCCCAGAAAACGGCAATGTTTCTTTTGTCTTTGTTTTGGAAAAGAACACTTCAAATACTTGCTTTTTAATATGCAAGGATTACATGTTATAACATTAGTATGAGAATGTGATCCTTGAAAAAAGTAAACGGATAGGAAAAAAGTGATTGGAAATACTTAAATGCCTATGATTACCGGTTGTTGGTGGATGGGATGAGGTTGGCTCTTGAATAGTTGTTGTTTCAAGAGGTTGAGTAGTTGTTCCTGGTGGGGCAGTTGTTGTTTCGAGAGGTTGAGTTGTGGATCCTGGTGGGGCAGTGGTTGTTTCAGGAGGTTGAGTGGTTGATCCCGGTGGAGCGGTTGTTGTTTCAGGAGGTTGAGTAGTTGACTCATAATCTTGGCATCTGGGGTCAAGATAACCTACGGCACAATACTTCCATCTTATCTCAGGATTGGTGGTGTAACACCAAGCAGTGTCCTCATTATCGGGGTTTCTGCAATAGTTTTCATCTAGTCCCGCGTTAGGGTAGTTAGCTGGAGTCCTAGTGTGTTGATGGGGACCCTGAGAGGTCCACGCTTGACAAGTATGACCGTTGATCAGAAAAGGGGCGTACTACACGTACGCGCGCGCGCTGGATATCCATGGTAACGTGTAATACAATAACTTTTTTTGCGTTTTTTTTCTTCTGCAAAATAGTGCTTGCATCAAAAATGTGTACATGTCATTGTAACGCGTATTGACCAATCACGATGCTTAAAATACTAGAGCCATTTTATAATCCTCATTACCAGGTTCCTCGGAGAGGACCTTAAGCCGTCGCCCTTCTGGTTGCTCTAAGCAAATAAATGTCCCTTAATTTGGTACCTACGGCAAACATATGTTATTTATAAGTTTTTCAATTACATAGTATATCACCAAAAAAATCTGGCTACTCGAAATCCTTAATTGAAATGTCGAAAATATCCACCTCTCTTTGCGTAGAAAATCAGTCACGGCGCTGGTCTACTATAATGACATCACGTCCGGGAAAGAGTATATTCACGTACCCGTATGTTCCATAGAAAGCATGTGCAGAGTGACACGATTTTCTGCTTATTTTTGTTTCAAAGTCTGAAAAGTCTAATAAATCATAATTCTAAGTACAAATCTTTGCCTTCCCCTAGTACTTTATAGTATTAATATCAATTCCCTTTTAAAAATTATGACATATACATGCCAACGATGTGCTATAAGTCGATATTTTCACCATGTAATTTTTGTTTTGGTGTTGAAATCGGCCCAGACACGGAGCGAACAGTAGCTGTCTGCCCATGCGCAGTTCATTACCATACAGCGATCTCCCAATGGTTTCTTCTTCCTTTTTCCCATGTATTTCGCCTTCCTTGGCCCTGAAGATCCTTCATCTACCAATTCTGACACCGGTAGTCAGGGGCAAGTCTTAATTGCAATGACGACCTTCGTCATTGCCTTGTTTTCGTTCACATTATTAATATGCTTACTTCTTCTTCTTGTCGTCCGGAATCCCATTCGCTTTGCACGTAGTGCTTGTTATTCCTATCCAGGTCCTTTCCTCAAGTCCTTTTCCTTTCAAATTTCGTAGGCATCATCTCTAGCATCTCATCAAGGTCACCTACCTTTTCGATTTTCGAAATCACTCATGCATGACCGTCCAGGCGCCATTTTGTCCGTTTCAGGTCCATTTTAAGGCCTTTATATCTTCCTTCCTATCTCCACTATCCTAGATCCTACAAACTTCTAACAAATTCCTCTAGATAGTCTGAGAGATGTTCTTTCATCTGCGACACGTGACTTGACCTTCAAAATGCCATCTTCATACTCGAAATTCAAATCTAAAACCGACTCCGTCAAAAATCTCTCAAGTTCTTGAAAAATGGACCCCTAAATAATCTAAAACTGCCATAACTTTCTCATATAAATTCCGTTTTGTATTTAAATCTCACAGTATCTTTATCTCATAATTGCACATAGCCATGCTAAATTTCACGCTCCAATGGCTTTGCACAACATAAATAACGCCCTCCAAAGTTCTGGGAATTGGCTTTCTGTCTGTGGCCGTATCTCCATAATGGCTTGGCAAACCCGTACCCTTTTTTGGCTTTAGATACTTGAAGATATGCCCTTTCCAGCCATATACAAAATTATATACCCTATCACTGACCAAATTTGAGAAAATTGCCCTCCAAATTCGCCATTTTCAAGAAAATTCCGAAATAACTTCAACTTGCTCTAAAATGGTTCGATCTTTATACCTACGTCGTTGAAACTTGGCAGACACATGTATCCATATACGTGACAACTGTCTGCTAAATTTGGGAAATTTTAATAACGTCGGCGCAAAGTTATCGCCAAAAATGATGAATTTGCTATGCATTACGTAATAGCGCCTTTAATGCGTGCAGTACATTGCGTGCAGATGACAATGGTGTCAAACTGACCGCAATGAAGTGCCCTTTCGAATGATACCAAGTATGGTATATGTTTACACAGAAAATTGTGAGTAAATCGCATTTGAACAAGGGTCACTATACGAATTCCGCCCGATTATAACACTTATCGGCCATGACGTCATTTTATCAGACTACTTTTCGCCCCCTAAACATCCTTTTTTTTCCTTGAAAATGTACAATGACATTCCGAGATGCAATACGCAGGGCACCTCATGGCCGGATTTTTGAAATTGGTCAAGGGGGCCATTTAAGACGCCATTTTGTCCTTTAAATCTATTTTACATCACATGTTTCGATAGGATTATCATAGAAAAAAAGAGAGTAGTTTACAATAACGACCATGAAATTTTCTTTCCAATGATACCATATACGGCCCATAAAGAGACATAAAGAGAGAGAGAACAAACAATTTAACTCCGGTCATAATACAGATCCTGTACGTTTTCCGCCCATGCATTACACGCATTGTCTATGGGGCATATCGGGTTCAGGCTTTTGGCCCCCAGAACGATCTTGATTGCAATGACGAACATGCACCAAATCCCATTGGTTTTTGCACGCAGTGCTTGCGAGCCCTTTCTAGGTTCTTTCCCCTATCCCAATTTCTTTCAAACTCCGTAGGCATAGTCACTACCATCCCATCAGGGTCACTGTTGAGGCCTTTCTTTCGCCCTACCTATCTCTAATATCACAGAGGCTACAGACTTCGTACAAATTGCTCTGGATAGTCCGAGAGTAGCTCTTTCGTTTGACACGTAGAAAGATGGCGTCATTGCACGCACATCGTTGTGACACGATTGCATTTCTAGTTGTTAGTTGTTTTTCTTAGCTGGCAACGTCACTTTCATTCTCTTGCAATTGCCGATAAACATATAACTAGCGCACGTACGTTCCATCACAAGCAAGTAGCGCCTAGAGCAGCGGCTTGGTCTTACCCCCCGATTCTGCTCGCTTCACGAACGTTCATGCAAGAGCCGCATCACCCCCCAAAATATTATAGAGGAAGCGCGCTTGCATGCATGATCTCGTTCAAGTTTGATATTTTACAACATAAAATGTTTAACTGGTACTGTATCCTTTTTTTGAGGCAGTCACACACATCTATGATAAGTACTTTCGTAGTTCTAGGCCTATTCGTTTTACAAACTGCTCCTGTACTTTATCTGATGACAAGATATAATGCATCCGCCTATTCATACGTGCATGATTAAACCTTGTTTCCAAAGCAGTAAACTCGTCTTAAATCTCTACCAAATAGGTGAATATGAGGATATAAAAAGAAATCAGCGACTGGAAAATGTTGCTTCGTTATTCTTTATCAAATGAAAACAGAAAATCCATCAAATATACTCCTTAACAACAACAAATCTAAGCTCTGACAAGATAGCATTTACGTAGGGATATCACTGCCATTCACTCTCACTGAGCCCATGAGTCCCGTTCGTGACGTCACGGATAGAGGCCCGACTCTACATGCACTTCCGGGTTTCAGACTAGATAGTTTGTTAGAGTTTACTCGCATAAATTCACCATTCTAAACTTGTTTTTGTCAGTTGGACACCATTTAGTGTTATTCTGGGGGTTATAAGCTTTCTATTGATGTAATTATCTCAATATTTGGGATTGTCTTAGAGTATCAACTTTAAGAAGCATTTATCGTCTGTTGGGAGCCAGAAGGGCGTTCACTCAGTGAATGATAATGATATGAGTTAATGCCTTTCTAGCTATGAGCAGACGTTATGCTTTCTTATAGCAGTCAGGTATACCACCATCACCATAACTCCTCCATCAAAATAAACACTAAAACTCAGTACAAGCACAACTGGTAATAAATACTACAAGGATTTACTTCGTGATAAAGGTAACATATTCTCACTTTTAATGAGTTAATTGTAAACTACCCTGGGGTCCACTGTAATTGTATGGATTATTTGTCTTTGATTCATGCAATTCCCTTTATTCAGAAAAAAAATAAACCGAAAATCACTTTTGATAGAATGAATCACAACAGTTGGCATAATGAGTTAATTGATAATATTATGTGCAAAGCTAATAAAGTTTGTAGATTCATCCAAAAACTTTGTGTCAATCGAATTTGTAAGACTCCTAATTCAGAAACCAAATGGGCCATGCACATGAATGAGGCGAACCTGTATAAGACTACTATTTACCGTCTTTCTTTCAAGGAAACCATGTCCACTAAATTAAAGGGGGTAGCCTGACGAGACTATGTGTCTTTCCCATGGCCTGACTCGAGGCCAATCGGATTTAAAAAAACGGGTCCACAGAATGTAGCCAATGAGCAGCGTCAACATAGATCAAGTGACCGTGCATTATTTGGTACAATCTGCACGCTACCATCTGCATGGTGTGCATTAGTGATAACAACCGTGGATGAAGGTTGCGGGGGACATCTTATGGCCTTGCATAGTAAGATTGTCGACCCATTTGATAAAACAAATAATATACATGTCATGTAATTATTAGAGAAAGCAGACGATTCGTTGTTCCGTTTTCGACTCTTAATTAGCCCTAATTGTCTGAATTCAGTTTCCCCCTTGAGCGCGAAGCGCGGAAGCTTTGACGTTTCCATCAATTATTGGAGAAAGCAGACGATTCGCTATACCGTTTTCGACTCTTAATGTAAATTTACTCCCAATGTAGGGAGTAAATTTACAACCCCACAAGAAGGTGTAAATTTGCAACTCAAGGGTATGATTTTACTCCCTGTAAGGAGTGAAAAATTGCACCCAATGGTTCCATTTTCATGAAAAATGGGTCCAAATTTACACCCGTGGGGTTGAATTTTATACCCTATAATTTATGATCGATTCCACAGCCTGTGGGGAGTAAATCTACACCCTTTGTATGCACAGCATCAACCAATCAATCATCAATGCTTCGTAATCACCTAACAGTAATTGATTCTCACCGTTTTGTCTACGTTTCACTGCTCTCACCTGATCCACGAGTTATATGTCGAAAAGCTTTAATGCTTATCTAAACAACTGTTGAGTGTGAACTCAACACTAGTGCAGGCTTGCCTAGGTGGACGTAACGGATCAAATGTAGTGGAAATGCTTAATACACAATCCTGCCTTTACGAAAATCGTCCCTTTAGAAGGCACTAGTTAGTAAAACAACACTTCTGCCAATTTCATTAAATTATAAAATATAACCTTCGGTACAACCCCTTATTCTTGATCAGATAACTTTCACACAAATACTATGCTCAAATGAAACATGATAATTCTCCAACATGACTAAAATATGTAAATTATGCTAATTTCCTTCATTTGGTAGTATATCGACACGATGCGCCATTGCTGTAGCGCATAATATGTACTCACTAAATAGGGTTTAAAATTACACTCCTCAAATGACTATTCTGTACACCCTTGCGTATTTCCGTGTTTTACTCCCTAAAAGGTGTAATAGGAGGCGCCCTATTTTTACAATTTCGTTTTAGTCCCCAAGAACGCCTTTTATTTCTCTGTGTGTACAGACGACGCAACCAGAGCAATCATCATGCGTGCAACATACGCGAAACCGAAACGTCTGGAGAACTTCGGTCTGTTTCGCGAACGCTAGTGCGTGCTGACCAAGTAGCTGAATATCGTTAATCAAGTCCATTCGTTTACGTGCTGTTGTCCAAAAGAAGACGTAGATGGCATAACCAGTATTTTCCAAGCTACACTCCCTTTAAGATACTTTCAATTTCGATGTCTTCATCGCTATCTCCCATTGAATAAATTTCTTTTTTATATTAAATTAATTGATTCAAAACGTTGTTCCTTGTGTGAGAATGATGACGAGACGTTTCAACATCTTTTTCAGGCTTGTAGAATTCTAATTCCGTTTCGTCAGAAGTGCAAAAAAATAAACTGCACAAGTAACTGCACAACAGTTTCATTATTACTAATAGAGATGTAATTTTTGGTATCATGGATCCCGCTTTTGACAAATTTAATTTTGCAATCCTTCATGCCAAATATAGGATATTCCGGCCTAATTCGCGAGTTTGTCATTTAAATTAATTTGTCTTGCGTTCAAATTCGACGGTTTTAGTGCTGTCAGATATATCTTGGGTTTATATTCCTTTTTCTAGTTTTCAAATCTATGAAGTTTCCGTTAGAATCTATGTATGGTTCATTCAAATTAATGAAAATGTGCTTCTTTCGCTATTTGGTCATTCAATTTGGCGCAACACGATTTCTGAAATAGCGAAGGCGTACTTTTAGCATTCTGATTCATTTGTAGCATTCAAATTATCACTTTGTGCACTTAAATTGATGGTCAATATACATTTCTCGTTTCTTACACACTTTTTATAGCTCATCCTTTTTCTTTCAAGATTGTCTTTTCATGTGTATTTCATCATATTTTATTTTCTTGCATTTATACACTTTATATACATTTAAATTCATCTGATATTCATGATCCTTTAAGTTTGATTGTTAAGAAGAAGTAAAAAACGACTTACATCTACGGACTTGATGGTCTCAATATGTTTGTAAATTTTCTTGTAAGGAAGTTGTTTGACTTGTGTTTCATCATAAATTTATCATAATTTCATAATGGAGTAAGGGTACAATATTGTGACTGGGGTAGGTATTTTTGTATCCCCACTTAATTTTCCGGGGTATATGAACATGTCCGTGCAGAAATGCCATATCCCTTGATTTCGCCCCTTCTTTACCTAAAGTCTGACTACACCCATTTGCATTGTCCTCAAAATTAATAAATTGAATAACAGAAAAGACCCCAATGAAAAATCATGCATTTAATTGCATTTTGTTAAACTGTAAACGTGTGTTGCATTTCTTCCCCCTAACATTCCTAACTTGAATAAACATAATTTGAATACGAATGACATGTGTTAGTTTGAATGATGAAAATGACGCCTCGACAAGAGACGATTAATTTAAATGTTAGTTGAGCAGTTTCTAAATTAAATGACAGATCTATGAAACCCTTCGACCAAAATCCTAAATTAAATACCAAAACGGGAAAATTGAATGATGAATGGCATGGCAAAGCCGATCTGCGCTAACGTAAATGCAAAGTATATGAATTCGAATGACAAACTCGCGGATTTCGCCGGGAAATCCTATATTATTTCTTTTACTGCCGATGTAATGAATATTGCTTGATATCTATCACTTTATTAGTCAATGAAAAGTTGTGCTATCGAGTAAAAAAATTGTTCTTGTTCTTGATAGACTTGACTCTTGGAACAAGAAATGGGACCTTTTGAATTATGAACGTGCAGTCATGTCGCGCTGAATACGGCCTAAACTTGATTTTGGCAATCATATATTTCACGAATAGGAATGCGATCGTGAACTTCATTAATATTTTATATTAATATTAATATTTTACTAGCAAGGGGAATTCATTCGTTCGTTGATGTAACGTAGGCATATAATCATCCTTGTAGAAACACTTTATATTTCCAATGTCATAATTATACAGTGACATTGAATCGCCTATCATCCATAAATACAAGACCCACATCACAAGTGTTCGTCATCTAGCTCCTGAAAGCACACACTGCGTGATGCCCACTCTTAATTCAAACTTTTTTTTCAGTCTTTCACCATATAAACTATTGATAAAACCTCTGCCTAATTATGGTTTGCAGATCTCATCCGTATTTTATATTTTAAATTATTGTTTATTACTACATGTACTGTGCGAGGGTGCGATTGAGCGATAAAAGGGTGACCATTTCCTGAGTCTTTACTTTATGACTTGTTTATGTCACCTCTGACATCTAAAAGTGTGATGTAGCCTACTAATACAAATTTTACTTTGGTGCGTTTTCTTTTCGGGGCCACCGTAGCCTCTTGTCGATGCCCTCGCGCTATTGGAGTCTCTAAATTCTGACGAGCGAAGCGAGTCAGAAAAACCGAGGCGCTTTCTCTGACTCGCTTCGCTCGTCAGAATTTAGAGACTCCAACAGCGCGAGGGCATCGACAAGAGGCTAGGGCCACCGCCGCTTGATAAGTGGGAGAGGAGTGACTTCCGTCTGCGGTAGAGAGTCTTTGCATTGTTAACATTGTAGCTGCGGAATGAATAAATGTTTGTGACAAATCACAATGTTCTCACAGCAGAAGGACGAAGAATGTTCTTTTCCCTCTCTCTCTCTCTCTCTCTCTCTCTCTCTCTCTCTCTCTTATGTATGTTTCTTTTGATTACAGGGACTGCCTCGACAGAACCTTATGGTTTTATTTGCAGTTCCCCCAATTCATTTCTATTGATTAAATTTGTATAATTCTGGTATATTTGTAGACATATTTCCATTTTGTGTGTGTTCTCTGCTTTCTTTATCATCAGCATCAGCAAACTGTAAAAAAAATGTGAAAATAGAGAAACAGTACACCATGTATTGAACGCATGCCCTGTGTCACTTGACGAGGGACGCTATACTTGGCGCCATGACAACATACTTATGTATCTTGCCGAAATTATTCAAGAAGGCATCTCCTCTCTTTAATAGCGACACTATTATGTACACAGACCTGAAAGTAGAGCATGGACAAAGGAAGGCATCTCCACAATTCCACTAGAGTGTATCCAAACCATCCCCATCCCAGACATTTGTGTTTTTTGGAAGAACTTAAAGAAAATCCTCATACTTGAATTGTCAGTTCCCTTTGAAAAGAATGTAGTTAAGGCACACCCGCACATGAATATAAATCGAACAAAATAATATGCCCCGTTAGTTGCCGACATACAGGCTAATGGATATTCTGTTGTGTATCTTCCTTCGGAAATCTAGAGTGGAAATCTAGAGTGGGCTCTAGAGGTCATATTTCGCCAGACAATGTGACGAGGCTAAAGCAGCTGTTGAAAGAAATTGGAAAACCTGTCAATTTGAAACAAGTTCGACAGACTCTATCCAAACTATCTATTGTTTCTTCGTTTGTCATCTACTACTTAAAGAATGCCAATAAATGGGAAACCGAAATTCCCCTTCGCATTTGTATGTAATTACTCACACACACAAATATTATTGGTTAATACACCTTGTAACCAGTCTTATATTTTCTTTCTATTGATCGCCTCTTTTCATTGCCTGGCACTGACAGAATCCTCTTTGTATTAAACATTAACTCAAATCGAACTCTTAAAATACTCATTATGTATGCTTCGTATTTATTAAGTTGATATATCAAATGAAATTTCAATTTTTAGCACCTCTTATTTCATCTACATGCATAGCTAGGAATATCCATAACTCCTAAGTTTTCACTATGTTGTAAAAGTAGTTAATTTTTGTTAATGTTATATAACAGTATACACTGTATATCTACATGTATGTGCTTTTAATGCCCTGCATTTTCCAGTAAATGGAATTGTCCTGGGCTTTTGTATCTTCTCCTTTGTTGTGCAAGTTTGAACAATAAAGTGATGTTTAAAAAAATATATTATCTGTATTTTATACTTTCATAAAAATGTGTTTTTTATGGATTTGAATTGAAATAAAACTTGAACTTGAACTGAAACTTCAAAATAAAATAAAATAACGTTTTTATGAAATGAAATATTTGCACGTAGTTACCATGGTAACAGTGATATTCCATATGTTTATATTTGATTAAGACCAACGAAGCGAGCGAGAAAAATTCATTCATCACTACCCTCGAAATTACACTTTAAGCGGGACAGGTGCATTTTACAGCCCTATCTTATGCAGGGATAATGTAATTATTTGTTTTAGGATACTTCAGACTGATTTCTTTTCATGAAATGAAAACCGTTCGGTTTGAAAATAGATGCGAATTCCTGTAAGAGGATAGAGACAATTAATTATTTACAAGAAATGCATATATAACCTGTTTTCAAATGAATGTAGATACATAATTTCATCTTATTTAAACATGTGGTGATTTGCTTGTTGTAAATAATTATGCATGATGTCATCCGTGATATGTATCTGAATAAGGGTTTTACAAATATTTAAAAAAAAATACCACTCGGTTTGTATTTTGAGGCAATCCAAAATAAAATTGAGAGAGTCTCAGATAATGTTTTGATCGACGACTTTTCAGAATGTCTTTGACGACGATCGCCCCTGCTGTAGATTTTGCATGAGACTCGTAACCTTACATATCCGGCCCAGCATTTCAATTCAAAAATTCAATCAAGGTTTATTAAAGACATGAATGGCAGTCATAGACTAAATTGTACATGCTTTCAAGTATAAATAACAACATGAGATCAGGAAAAATGGAATTAAATATAAAGTGTACTAGCATAATTTAAAATTGCATAGGTAGTAAAATATATACGGAATTAAAAAATGACTGATTGATATTGCCCCCAGTGATTGCCCCACTGTTAAAAATAACATAATATTGCACAGTTATTAAGGCAATTATAAGCTTGGATGTGCATAGTGAAAGTTTAACATACGTGTGAGATTGGGAAGAGCACTGTCCTGGAATCGTTTAGTTTTACAAGAAATCCTTGATTCTTATTGACGTTTCGTAAATTGTATTTGTTGGTTTTTTGTGGCGGTAACCATGATTTGCACAATAAATTTGTTTCTAGTGCATTAGCCAGATCTATGGTGAGTTTTTCTCTTCGAGTCACAAGGGTTGGACATTTCAGTCTCTCAAGAGCATCGTCATATGAAGTATAATTTGATCCTAATATTAGGCTCTTTTTTGTATACTTTCTATAACGTCAATCTGTTTACGAGTCAAACTTCCAGAAACTAAAGGTATACAGTACTCCGTAATTGTGCAACAGGCCGTATCGAGAAAAAAACCCTGAAATTTGACTTTTTCAAGTTTCTGCCTCTATTACAATTGAACGGTACGAATATAAAGACTGATCACAATCAAGTCCTTGGTATAGGAATGACTCAAATGATTTATTGGGGTACGTAACGGTACGCTAGATATAACATAATAACAAAAAACATATTATAAAGGAAGACCGAGAAATTTGTTAAGCATGTGACTTATATGAGAGTAAAGAGCACAGACTGAAATCATCCATTAATTTTTTTTGTTTATTCATTTTTTGGACCCTCCAACAGGCCATTTTATTGAAAATCAATCTCCAAATAATATATTTGAACACATGTACCAATGAATATCATATAATAGTTAAGAATAAGACATACATAACGAATATCAACCATAATAAGCGATTATTGAAACCGTATAGCATATTGATAACAATAATATGATGATAATACTGTATATACAGAACATACATGTAGATTAGGGAAAGAAAAAAAAATAAGAACGCAACATCATGACTGAAAATGATGTGGGAAATTCAATAATACTCATACTAAACGATCAAAATCCTCTCAAAATTTATCAATTTTTTATCGAATTTGTCAGTTTTGTTAGCAAGTATACTAGCTTGCCTCTCATTAATTTTGTGTAACTATTCCTGATATATTGTTTTTATTGTCCGAAAGGACGGTATAGACTTTTGTATTCGAGAAAAATATAATTGTTGTTTAGTCCAAATTATTATACAGTTTAAAGCATCTAATCCAGGTCAGTTTCAAAGCTCTAGAAAATTGTACAACATCAACCATTTTCAATCCACCATTTTCGTAAAAACAAACCATCTGTTTTCTGCCAATCTTATCAGGTTTCCCTTTCCAAATGAATTTTAAAAAAAGAGACATTTATTGCTTTTAAAAGATGTTCAGAAGGGTTAGGAATGGACATAAATAAATGGTAAATTGCGAAACTAGCATTGATTTCACTAAGACCACGCGACCAAAAACAGAAATGAAATCATCCATTAATGCCTATAGGTCACATTTGCTCTACGGTTAGGATATGGCGGCCGTAGACCCTCGAAATGGAAAGATACCTGCGACGGCAGCAGAGAATATGTGGTGGCCTCAGGGTCACCCTGGGGCCTATCTCTTTCTCTGCAGGCCGTACGGGTCGCCGTGGGACTATAGTGCTGAGTAATAACTTATTTCATTTCAATGTTCGCCGTTGCAATTAGACATTTAGACACTGCGTATCCAACCATACGTCGGGCGTCCGGTGGCCTCGCGGCTACCTTGCATATGCCTTCGTATTTGTCAAACATCTACGGCCGCTGCAGGGGCGGTCTAAGCGACCGTGCGTCATCACTTCAAAGGCCGTACGGCAGTGGCAGGTGTTCCGTCTCCACATAGGCCTATTCAAAATACGTCATGTGGCTCCCCTTACGTTTGTGACTGCTGCACAAACTCTGTGTGGCCATGCCTTGAACCACAATGCATGGCCGTACAGAGGAATGTTTCCTCTTGGGGACCGGGGGAAATTTGCAATGAATTATTAATAAATTATTGCATTTTCTTTGCGTTTTTTTAAGGCTCGCCCGACTCCGCCAGCCGAAGCTGACCTTAGCACCCACTGCGTACAGTTATCATTCAGTGGCAAAGCAAAAGCTTCGTAACTGTGAGGCTCCAAGATCGACACCGTGTCGATGTGCTATACTAGTGCCCTTATGTGAGGCATTAATCCTCATTCTGAGACGTGCCCCCCCTAAAATTCCCAAGATCGTTGAACCTTTTTTGACCCCTTTTTGACCTCGATCGATTACATGTAGGCCTATGTGCCCCCCCCCCCCCCCAAAAAAAAAAAAACATCGAACTCTGGCTATACGCCTGATACTATCTATAGATCTATTAGGAATAAATCATTGACAAAATCATTCCTTGATTTGGGTAAACAAAAAAAACGGCACCATTATGACCACAGTGTAGTTGGGATGTAAGGGGGTAGGGGCGTGTATCAGTCAGTGGGCATGTTAATGCGAAGCGTTAATCATGGATGTGTGTCGCTCTCTGGCTTATCTTTACAACTCATTAATGATACGTCATTAAGTGCTAATTCTATTTACAAGCTTATCTATTGAATCGTAAATATCACCATTCAATGGAATCCCATATTACGACTGCATTTTGTATTTCTCTGTAAAGGGGGGGAAAACCAATAACTAGATTAAACATTTAAACAAAACAGCCTCTTGTATAACGCATATATTATTTCTAAATACTTGGTAATAAAAGTGATTTTGTTTAATTCCCTCGGTCTTTCTTTAATTGTTTCTCCATTTTGCAGGCATCATGTGCAGGGAGCAAAGATTCGACAAACGGCTACTTTCTGGCAGGCCGAAGCATGCCATGGTGGCTGGTAAGAAAGAACAAACGTGAAATATACAGGCCTGATAAAAACCCGATTTTAATCGGTTTCCCGATTTTTTTCCCGATTTTTTTTCTTCCTCCCGATTTACATTTTAAAAAAAATTAAAAAAAAAAAAAAATTAACCAGATTTTTTTTCTTCTTCCCTCTTTTATCCTGATTTTACCGATTTCCCCGTTATTTTCTCTAATCTTCCCTATTTTGCTCTATTTTTCCCCCAATTTTCTTACTCGAAAGGGGTGAATGTTGTTAGATGCCATTTTTTCCCGCGAAATCCTCTTCTCTTTTTTTACTCAAGGGGGCGTGGTTGAGGGGAAAACAAAAAACCTATTCTTTTTTTAGTGCTCACTATGATCACTCCTAAACAATAGAGTTGACGATAACGAGAATTTCAATCAAATGTACATCTTTTGCTTGCATACTCGAGGGTCTATGCACACACTACACAGAAGAATCGTAGTGTATGCAAAAGGGCAATTCCACGGTTACTTCAAAGAGATACTACAAATCTCTTTGGTTACTCACGTTAAATTTGGAGGGACGTTGAATTTATTCTTCGAGCTCTCATTCTTTTATAACAATGGTTTGAACCAAGCAAGTTTGCGCTAAACGAAAGAATACATCTTAACCCTCTTTTTCACCAAATAGAATTTTGGAAAAGGTTGTCCGCTTTGAACGCTTTCTGTAAGCTAATGAAACGTGCCTGGTTTCTGTTAGCTAATGAAACGTGCTTGTTACAGATTATGATGATCATAAATTATTTCAATTGTTTATCTTTTGGGCCTACCAATAATAGTTTTATTTTAACTAAAGTGTTTTTAGCTTATTTCCTATATATTGTCGTGTTATGGTTGTAAATTTGTCAGTGTTATATTACTTTTGTTTTATATATGTCATGATTATGTTGTTTTTTATCGACACGGCCCTGATTGAAACCAGTCTGCGAACTGTTTCGGGCTTTTACCGTGTATAAATAAAATAAACTCAACTCACTCACGTTACATGAAAAGGACAAAAGAGACCTTTACTGAATCATGTCCACAAATGAAGCTTTCTTCTAGAATTGATGTTCCCTTTTGAAAGAAGTTTGGTATAAATGAGACATACACTTTTAAGAATTAACAAACTCTTGGACATACCACTTTGTCAGAAATGACAAGAATGTTGGTTACTTTACGGTTATTTCTCACGTTACATTCAGTTGTCCTAGTTGTTTTTAACTGACATACCGCAAAGATTGAAAACCATATTACCTCCAAAATTCACAAGTGAATCAATATTTCACACTTCATCACATTTTACCCAAAGGAATAAAGAGAAGAACCAGTGTGAGTTACATTGAAAGAGATTTTTGTTGACTGTAGTCCCACATATACATTTTTGATGATGGTTCCAGAAATCGAAGAAATCAATCAATTTTGTTTTTTAAAAGTTATATTTGATATATAGCATATATTCGTGATCATTCATAGTAATTTGGGTAAAAGAAATTGAAGAATTATCATTAAAGGCCATTTGCTTTTAGGCCATCATGTCCACAAACCGAATGCCCCAGAAGCATATTGCTACATTGTCCTGGGGGTGTTTCACAAAGATCCTAAGTCAAACTGAACTCTAAGTTGGACTTAAAAATTATGGAGAGCCATTTGTAGCCTTTAAAGAAATGTATTCAATAGCAAAAATGCAAGTATTTTAGACTTTTTATTAATTCCACATCAAGAACAAGAAATTTAATGTTAATAAAAAATGTGAATGATTTGAATCAACATTTTGTGCCTTTTAAAATAACTTGTACAAAAATATTTGCATAGATGCTAACGGCTTTCCATAATTGTTAAGTCCAACTTAGAGATAAGTTCAACTTAGGATCTTTGTGAAACACCCCCCTGGTCTGGTCTGATTAGCCCTTAATCCTCGTAAATGCTATGTAATATACATGTACAATATTGTCGTGCTTATGTAGCTATAAGGATAATCTTTTATCACAATTGATTTGCATGAGGACAGGTGGGACTTTCTCTCTACATGACCAACATCGGAAGTCAAGTTTTCATCGGAATTTCGGGTACTGCCGCAATATCCGGTATTGCAGTCATCGCTTATGAATATTATGTAAGAAAGTCGTCTTGTCTTTTGATAACTTAAGCCCGCAGTAGGGCATCTAGGGGAGGGACTCAATAAAACCTTACTCATGGTAAAATTATGTTGTATTGAAAAAGTAGTCTCCAACAGTAGTTATATATGGCGGTCAATTTTGTTCCAGCAGCTTATTGTCAAGGTATGCGGGGAGGTGCCCTGGACACCTTAATACCTAACAAACTTTTACAATATTCCATGTATCAAGAAACTGCTTTCCTCAGACGGTTTCTTCCACAATGAAGCTGCAAGACCAGTACTCATCTTTACATTTATGCAACCGTTACAACGGCCTCTTCCTTATGAGTCAGAAGAAGGAAAAATCACCGATTAAGGCCTATAATAAAACAGTAAAATTTGCAATATTATACACTTAGTAATGAAAAGCAATGATGTTGTGGAATGAATTTGCATTGTTTTTGTTTTTGTTTTCTTTTTCTTGTCGGTCTCATTTACTTACAGGCATTGATATGCTTACTTCTCCTTGGCTTTGTGTTCTGTCCCGTGTATTTCTCTTCAGAGGTGAGTTTCATCATAATCTTTTTATTTCCTTACTGTAGACGAATTAGAGCTATCAATTTAAAAGCTGACAGAAAGGAAAACAAACTTAAATGATTGTATAGAGTATTTTAACAAGTAGTGGAATGAATAGAATGTCAATATACTTTAGTTATAAAATAAACCCCGTTAAAACGTGAATGAACAATCATTTCTTTCACGGGAGCAAACATTATGTGTCAACATTTTGCTCCTGGTTCCTCATTGATATGTAACATTTCAGTTTTCTGAAGAAAAACAAAATCGGATTTGTACTTTTTCTAATGATCATGACTTGTTTTTCTTCCCGAGATATGGAAGCTCAGGGTGTTGCGCTGGCCCTTCTAGGAGGATAAAAAGGGGATAGATCAGTATAGTGAGGGGAGGAAGAGGATGGTTCGTTCAATATGCTGTTCCCGTTGCGCCCTCCCCCCCCCCCCCCCCCCCGTTCTTTCACTTCTCTCCTTTCCCCATTTTCGCCTTTCGGTTTGCGGAGGCACGCTCCCCGAACGCCACACCCCGTAGCTATAACAGATGCCATATCTGTTTTATTTTCTTCTATTTTTCTCAGATTTCGACGGTGCCACAATATGTGAAGAAACGTTTCGGAGGAAACAGACTGCAGACATTTATCTCCATCATCAACCTCGTCGTTGCCGTCACCATTATGCTGGCCGTGAGTAGGGGGAGGGGTGGTAGATATTGGGGAGGAGCAGGCAATAGCTCCTTCGACGGAAATTACCCGTTACGCCCGTTAGATAATTATACATACTCGGGAAATAAAAGATCAGGAAAATTAGGCGATGGTATAGGGATATATATTTCGAACAAATTCCAAACCGAAATTTTAAATGAGTTTAATCATATGTCAAGTTTTGCAGAAACTGTTTTTTTGTTTAAACTTGTCATCCTACGTAAAAAGAAACGTTGTTATAGGAAAAAATATACAGACCACCCCAAGCCAATCCTAATAAATTTCTTGATTTACTTGAAAGTAGAATGTCTGCACCATCTCTTGTAAATAAATTTGTTTGTAATATATGTAATGCATGTAATATATGTCACAATTGTATGATATTGTATGATATTGTATGATATTGTATGATATTGTATGGTATTGTGCTCTCAAAGTCATTGCACCCATAATAAACAAACCCACCAAAATACCCTCATCCCTTGCCTCTCTCTTATTTTCTTTTCTTTTTATTATTTTAAACATAAGCTCATGCTCAATAAAATGCTCTTCTTTATAAAATGGGAATCTACAAGCTAAAACTTCAATGTACAAGCTGAGCTTTTTATTAGATTCCCCCGTATTTCACTTCAAAATCATTTATTTAATTTCTGTTAAAATGTCATGCGGTCGTATTTTTATATCCGTATGTTAATTCGACTGTATTTTTATTATTGTACGTATTTCTTTTACACCTATTAGAAGAACAATCCTTTTCATTATTATTGATCATTGCTTTTAATTTATGTAATGAATATGAATGTTAAATATGACATAAGACTAAACGGAAACTAAAACCATGAAATATATTTTGTCATAATATCATGTTATGCCAGGGGCGGATCCAGGAATTTCTTCCCGGGGGCACACGCGGGGGGGGGGGGGCACACGGGGGTAAGAGGACATATATATATATATTTGTTCTGGTCCCCAAAAAATCGCAACGACTCAGCCAGCCGCAAAATAAGCGGGGGGGGGGGGGGTAAGAACACTTTTTTTGGGGGGGGAAGGGGGGTCCTCCAAAAATCGCAACAACTCAGCCAGCCGCTGAATAAGCGGGGGGGGGGGGTAAGAGCACATTTTTTTTTTTGGCCGGGGGGGGGGGGCACGTGCCCCCTGTGCCCCCCCTGGATCCGCCACTGTATGCTATTCTCTTTACGATTATGTATTTAATTTTTATGCGAAATAAAATCATTCAATGAATCATTCAACCAATCACTTAACCGATTAGCTTTATTCATTTTTTTCCATTTTCTAAAAGGGTGAGATTTATGGAGGGACGGTGATAATCTCGACCGCTCTCGGATGGAACGTCTACTTGTCAGTGATCGTTCTCCTATTGATGACAAGCATATACACCGTGGCTGGAGGTCTGAAGGCCGTCATCTACACTGACGCTCTCCAGGCCATCATCATGCAGGTCGGCGCGTTCGTTCTCATGGGAATATGTAAGTAAATGCTTTTGATACAATCCCAGAAAAAGTGGTTCTTAAAGGGATTGGGTAACTTTGTCTCCGATTCTAAAATAAAATCCTGGGTTTAGCTCATGCTGTAATGATAATGTTTAACCTTTAGGTCAGTCAGGAACCCCATGACTTTACCAAGCCGTACACCTGACTGATTATCAAGATATTTAAATTTTCCTGACGGTTTTCATAACACTACAGTCTCTTTGGGGAAAACGAGTATGGTAAAACCGGTCATCTCAAAGGTTTTTACTTTTTTGAGGTACTTCTTGATCATTTTGTAGCGCAATTTGTTTAGGGCTTCAATATTACATCATATCACCAGGCACGTAGCCACGGGGGGCGGGGGCACGTGCCCCCCCCCCAAAAAAAAATCCAGGATCGGTTGAACTTTTTTAGACCCCTTTTTTTTTTACCTCGATCGATTACATTATGTGCCCCCCAAACATCATACTCTGGCTACGTGCCTGCATATCACAGACACTGATAACATGTAGGGCCATGCATCTCAGATGTAACATTGTTAAACGATGTCTTTAAAGGGTTCTGGAACTGCGTATCTTATTTTTGTTAACGTAACTTTTATACGAACCTTTAAAGGTTCAGCAAATACCTTTAAAGCTTCCTTGAAAAGATATATACCAATGTGATTATGTTCAAATTTATGATTCAGTCTAACATCAAGAAAGGGTCTCCAAGCACTTGGACCAAAGGGCTGCCATTTAAAGGTTTTTTCTTCATCAAAATACTTCTTTACAAGCGTGTTCAAATTTGTGAATAATTCGTCCCTGAGTGCATGCCTCTAAGAAGATTTTTGTTTAAAGCAATCACCTGCTTCAAAGATACGGCGCTGGTATCATCTATCTCTGTATCAAATACATACCGAATGGTTTTCCATGTTTCTGACCATCATGCAGCCATAGCAGAGATTGGTGGCATCAGTAACCTTCGTCTGCTCTACATGACTGCGATTCCTAACACGACACAGATCTACGGCAACACAAGCTGCGGGATCCCGAGAGAGGAAGCGTGGCATATCTTCAGGGATGCCCAGGACGATGATCTCCCGTGGCCTGGGCTCGTCTTCGGTGTCTTCTTACTGGGACTCTACTTCTGGTGCACGAACCAGGTAAAAATTGTTTGAGAGCTGAAGTAGGGGTTTTAGATTTTTTTTTTTTTTTTTTTTTTTTTGGGGGGGGGGTTCTTTAGGATCCCCCCCCCCAAAAAAAAAAAAAAAAAACTTCCCAGAACAAAGAAATTATTCTGCTGGAGAGCCTTGTTGCTTCGTTCCGTGTTGTGTGTTTTAATGCACAAAAAACAGTGAATCTAGTCTGAATGCACCCGGAATCATTCTGGCTCACACAATACCCCCTATCAGTGTCACCAGTGGTGTAGCCTTGGTCAAACGACTTTGCTATCATGAGGGAAGGAGGGGGGGGGGGGGGGGGGGTGTCATCGGATTTACTCGGCAGATGAATAGGCCATTTTCGTAATGTAACCAAATTTAATGCATAAGTCTTTGTGAAGTGCCTCAATACAAATTATTTCATTCACCTGATAAGAATAATAGTATTTCAATAGTCAGAATGCAAACTGCATATATTAAGTGTTGATAGTTAGGTCAAGCCATAATGTTTGTCCAACTTGGCAACAACTAATGTATGCAGTTCGGATTATGTCTATTGAAATACTATTATTCTTTTCAGGTGAATGAAATAATATAATAATAATAATAATAATAGCCTAATAGTCCACTCCAAATTTTATTAAACCCAAACGGAAATTCTTTTTGCCCAATTGATCGTTATATGTATTGAGGTACTTCACAAAGACTTATGCATTAAATTTGGATACATTACGAAAGTGGCCTATTGATATACGAAGAACAAGTCTTTTGAGTAGGGTGGAGAAGACGAATGACGACCATGCAACTTGCATGCGGAGATACAAAGGGCCTTTCACATGGAAGTCTATTGAAAGCATGCCACTGAATTTGAAGAAAGTAGAAGACATTCTACGGAGGTTAAATGCATCTAGCTGGTCTGCATTCCAGGGAAGAATCACCTAGTGACCAAAGAAGACACTACGAACATGACGGACAAAGAAAGAGGACAAAATATACAGTTCTTCAGGTAGACAAAGGAACATCCCTTCCCTGCTATTATGTAAAAATGTGTAGAACAGGTGTCACATGCATATTCACCTGTTCTACACATTTTTACATAATAGCAGTGAAGGGATGTTCCTTTGTCTACCTGAGGAACTGTATATTTTGTCCTCTTTATTTGTCCGTCATGTTCATAGTGAGACACGCGAGCTTGGTCAAAGAGCTCCATTCAGTTATTTATTTATTTATCTATCTATTTATTATAGCAGGTTACCTATCAAGATCAGGTATATTGGATGCTCTATTTCAAGATGAATCAAGACTGCTTAGCCGCGAATTATCTCCTGCTTCTTGTCCTAAAATCATTGGTTTCTATGGAGCATTCTCGTTTGTTCCCTGCTCCCCTGGATACCCGTGTGAAGTTGACTTAGGCTTATCATATTTTTGTACAGACTTTTACGTTTTGTTTTTCTCCACTTTTTTGTTCTTTGATTGTTTCAGGTAATCGTGCAACGTACTCTATCAGCGAAGAACATAACCCACAGCAAAGCGGGGTGTATCATGACTGGTTTCTTTAAGCTCGTGCCCATGTACCTGATGATATGGCCTGGGATGATAAGTAGATCACTCTGGCCTGGTGAGTAGCTAGAGCCGAACGAAACCTTTGGACCGCAACAAGATTTAAAAATAATTGAAATGGGATTTTAGAAAAAAAGTTTTAAAAATGAGAGTAATTTCGATGTAGGTTGTATTGTGAGCCTTTCACTTGGAGAAAATGCATTTTGCGTTCGAGGCGTTATTCAATGAAGCGGGACGCATCTTTTTTTTCTGCGGCACAGATTGGGGCTTTTTTTTAAAAAGAGGTCTTGATTTAACCCTAACCCTAACCCTAACCCTATACTTTCCCATAGGCTCAACACGCACCTAACCCCAATCTGTGCCGCAGAGAAAAATAACGCAAGCGGGACTGCGTCAGCGATTGGTGCCGCCTTTGACGCGCCGAGCACAAAGTGAATGCAATCTGAACCGTGCATACAGTGCGTGCGTTGAATTACTGGCGTATACTGCCTTCACGGGCATGCTTAGGGCAGGTAATGACGCAATCACAATAACGCTTCGTGTGTAATTGGCAAAAAGGAGTGGTTGAATCAGAAAAAAGGCAAAAACACATTCGTGAGAAATATCTTCTAGGGATAATTATGCCTGATAAGATTGAAAAATTACAGCGTCATATCAAGATGCGTTTTTCATTCACCTAAATCCCATTCGATTTGCACGCTGTGCTCGTTAGCATACCGTTAAGGTCACTTAGCTCTTCGTCGTCCGAAATCACTTGTGCGTGACCGTTAAAGGCGCCATTTTGTCCGTTTTGGGCCGTTTTTTGAGGCCTTTCTTTCTGCCTATATATATATACACCTAACTCCACTATCATAGGTGCTACAGACTTCTAATAAATAGACGCTCTTTCGGGCGTCAATGCATACCTGGCGTTCTAACGCCATTGCAGTTCTAATAAGGGACTTTTAGATTTACACGACGAGAACGTGGACCGCCACGTGTGACATCCTTTTAAGGTAATGTGACGTCCTTTTAAGGCCCAGTGCCTTAACACAATGTCACACGCGGCAGTCCACGCTCTCATCGTGTAAATCTAAAAGTCCCTATTGTCATTATTGTCGTCGACCAACTGAGAGGCTTTTCACCACCAGTCTTACCTTTCATGTTTTTGTTTACCATGTTTGAATGGCAATCTAGATGAGATTGCGTGCGTAGAACCGGAGATATGTCAACGAGCTTGCAACAATCCGGCTGGCTGTGCGGACATCGCCTACGCAAAATTGGTCGTCGAACTCATGCCCACAGGTAATAGTCGGAGAGGACACGTAATGATGTTTTATTTTTATTTTAGTTTAGAACTTAGTTGACATAGGACATCATATTCGTTTATATTTGGTAAAACAACAGTTAAATGCATATGAAGCATAATAATGAAGAAAAAATACATATGTAAACTGAACAGTAGATAAAGAACCAAAACTTATATGCCTAATTTCTAAATAATATAGTTATAACAGTTCCAAAACTCATAATATCTATATTTTCTAATTGTTGATATCAAATATATAATATATAAGTATAAATTGCAACCTTTGCAGCTATTCCCGATTAAAACGGAGAGAGTAATGAGGAACAGTGAATTTAATGCTAACCGAATCATGTCACTCTACATGATTATTTCTGTAATTTTCGACTCCAATTTTTCTCTCTATATAAAAAATAAATACTTAATTACATATATTTATGTTTGATATTGCATGAAAAAGAAACCATGTGAAGGGTTAAAAAAATAAAATAAATATCTATTCATTCTTGTCTTGTAGGTGCCAAGGGCCTGATGTTGGCGGCCATGTTGGCAGGATTGGTCAGCACTCTGACTTCCATCTTTAATGCGGCCAGCTCCATGTTTGTCCTTGATATCTGGGTGAAGTTTCGGCCGTCTTCAACAGAACTTGAAATGGTTATCATTGGAAAGTAAGTAAACGTTCGTTCCTTTAAAGCCCCACTGTCCTACTTGTAGCTACTTGCTCCCTCTATATAGAAAACTTCTCTAATCGGTGCCTGTTGGTCCCCCATGATCCTCTATTTCTTATGTTATTTGAGAGCTGAGTTGATGAGATAGCCACCTGTCAGTGACCTCGCTGTGTGGTCTAATCCATCCTAGCCAAACTAGTAATGACGGTCTTTAAAGTGCATTGCTCACACTAGCGAGACCGACATCCGGGCCCTGTTTCATAAAACTTGTTATCAATAAATTTTAAAAAGGCTAAATTTCTATGGCAAATTTGCACTCAGCCAATCAAATGCCACGAATTCAGTAGCTTATAACAGTTATTGTAACTTTATATAAAAAACGTTTCATGAAACAGGGCCTAACCTCAGACCAAACAAGAACTAGTTTTACCCTTAAAGGCTCGTTCATACGTGACCCGATAGACTACCGCAGTTTTTTTACTTCTTCATATTCGCTTTAGGTCATATTTGTGTCTTATAACACATATATCAGTAAATATACGCGCAGGAAATTGTAATGCCCGTTTAACCGTTGATTGGAGACTAAGAAGTATATTCTAAGCAAAAGACGTCAGCTAAAGGCTAGAAGACCGCTAACTCTACGTCAAAAAGTATATGACTTAAAACCCTTCTGTCTCCAAGATAATATAGCATTTCCCGTCCATTTTCGACACTTGTTTTAATTCAGATTTATCTTTGGGCACTTTAATCTTGTCCTAGGTAATTATCCGGGATCGCGCAAAATAAATTTAGTCATTTGTCATTCAAGTTTCTCAATGGTCAATCAATTTCAACACCTGTCCATTCAATGTTGTCAGACTTTATTCAAATTCGGCTTACCTAACGTTCCCCTCCTGAATGTCATGATCAAATTTGTCTTTAACCAATTAATTTCGATAGAGTTTATTTCAAATTTGTCGGGATAGACAAGAAATAGAGCTAAAAAGCGCCCTGAGGTTAAGGCAAACACCCTTTTCCTAATTTCTATACACCTTTTTAATTGTTGAATAAGATGTATATGAACAAATATAAACAAGCCTTTGTTTTGCAGGTGTACATACAATTTTACTTGCATGAATCTTTTGCCTAATTTCAATATGAGCAATGAAATTTAGTTTTCAAGGGACAACATTAAAAAATGTAGATAACTGTTCTCCACATTCCTTTTTTGTTTCCGTTCATGAAATCGATATCTTACTTGTGTGAATTCCGGCTTGGTGCCTACATCGTATTGTTGGTCATTCATATTTTTTAAGGCAAGCCTGGGTTCAACATAATCAAAGTTGGAACAATCGATGAATAGCCCAAAAGAAGAAAAAACACAGTAAAGAACTCAATCGAATGGTTCTGATGCCCCCCCCCCCTCCCCCACTCAGAGGTCGGAATGACCGCATGCGTGTTGCCAAAATGTCTGGTAAAGGGGTACTTTTCGTGCGACAAAGTCCGGCCCGAGAATTGTAAAAAAAGGGGTGTATTAAACTTTTCACCCGGAGATTTCTTTAAAAAGGGGGTGTTTTTTCTTTTTTTCTCTCATCTCTTTGGACTCCTGAGAAATTATTCCGAATTTAGGGGGGTACATTGAGCATTTTTCCTGATTTAGGGGGGTCTCCAAGGCAGAAAAAGCCCGCGTAATGCCCGCGAAAGGGGGGTTCGGAAATATTGGCAGTCCTCAGATTTCAAAAAGAGGGAACGAACATAATTATGCGTACCCTAAATGACATTGAGTGGGGGGCCGGGTTCTGATGGTGATAAAGATGAGTCATAGACCTACGCAGATACGCCGTCAAAATAAGTATTTACCCATATGCACAAAGCAAGATGCATGTGGAAATGAAAGGACAAAGCGTAACAAATATGGCTAACGGACGCGTGACAAATTTGAATGGCGTTTTAACGAAATTGACATTGAGATGTGCAAGACCAAACAGTTTCGGGGGGGGGGGGGGCAAAGTATGAAATAGGCAAAACCTATAGACGCATAATGATTATTTTTGTCGGCGTAAAACTTTATTATTCCTCAATTTTGCTAATCGTACAGATTTTCTACAGGTTGGATTTCAAGTAAAGTTTATTTCCTAAATGTGTCTTTTCTTCCTCTTCATTTTGACAATGTACGTGATTTTTCATAAGCTTTTAGTTGTGATTGAATTTGTAATAATGTTCCCCTATGCCGCCCCATTAATCTGGAAGTACAAAGGCAGGACTTAGTTTTTTAATGATTTGTGTCTTCAACGATAATTAGATTTGTCCCTTCAAATCAATTATTTAATTTTTCAATCTTAATTTGTCCGTTTAAGTGTGTGTGTTTACCTACATCACCTGCTAATTTTATTTCATTTATTTATTTAGTTCGGTTTTTAGTATTTACATGTTTGAGCAAAATTTTGTGTCATATACCCCTCCCCTTTCCACGTCTTTCCCTACGAAATCTGATGATATTAACAGATTTTGTAAACCAGTGACATCTTGTTTGAATACAGTTTTCCTTTTCTTGTCGACGTTTTGATATATCAATCTTTTTTTGGCGAGTGTTTTATGATCAGAATTATGTCCTACATTGATTTTTTCTTTTGTTTTGTGGAGGTTTTCATATCTCGGGTTTGCTTTGTTTTGGTTCTTTGTTTGTTTTTTGTGATAATCCTTTTGTATCAGGGATGGATTTCAAATGAATTTTATGAATTTGAATTTGAATTCTCTTTCTTTCCTTTTCTCAATTGTTACCACCCTCACCACACTACCACCCATGTTCATCACCGATAACAGGCTATGCACCTTGGTGATCATGTGTTTAGGGGTACTGTGGCTTCCTGTCATCCAGTCGTATGGTTCTGGTGGAATCATGTACTACGTCCAGTCTGTCCTCGCCTACCTCTCCCCGCCTGTCTTTGCCGTCTTCTCGACATCTGTCCTCTGGTCGAGAATCAACGAGCAGGTGACCTTGATTTGATTTCGTATAGATTTCTCTATCGTCTTTTCAACATACATTTTTCTATCTGTTTTTATTTTGTTTTGGTTTTTTGGTTGTTGTTGTTGTTTTTGTTGTTGTTGTTGTTGTTGTTGTTGTTGTTGTTTTTTTTTTTTTTTTTTGGGGGGGGGGGGTTCAGGAGGACATTTATAATTTGATAAGTTATTTGACGAGAAGAAAATCGGCGAAGTAAGTATCGTATAACCCCCAAAGTTTGCCTGTGACATCCTTGACTTTATTAAGACACTCTCTAATGGTGCTTTGTGATCACCCTAAACAAATATCAATTCATTTTTCGTTTGAATACCCCTCAAACTTAACTCATTTAATATATTCTATTTTAGTAGTAAGCGATGAACTATTATCCATATGATAATGGCACCTTTATAATTATAAAGACCGCTAAAAGGAGATAAGAAAAGCGGTCTTTATGAAGATGTGGTACTTATGTTCAGGTAACTTTAATGATGTTAAAACATGTGTCAATGGGAAAAACTTTTCAAGGGTAAAAAATGGCATATGTACACGAATGGTCTTTCTATACAGATGGTCGCTATAACAGATTTGACCCTTCTTTATTTCAATCTGCAGGGTGCATTCTGGGGGTTGGCGATTGGTTTTACTGCGGGGATCGCCCGAGCGATCATGGAATTCGCCTATGGCATACCAGGGTGTTTGGATGAAGACAACCGACCAGCAATCCTCAAGAACTTTCATTTCCTGCACTTCGCGGCATTCCTCTACGCTTTCTCCGTCATTCTCGTCGTCGGTATCAGCCTGATGACCAAACCCATTCCACAAACCAAGGTTTATATCTCATCTTTCTGACAGAATTTTCCATCTAATCCCCGCTTGTCTCTCTCTCTCTCTCTCTCTGTTCCACTGTCTCTGGTTCTGTATGTCTCCTTCTCTCTTGATAACATTTCCTTCATGTTTCTCTCTTCTTTTCTTTCATCTTAACACTCTCCCCCTTAGACTTCTGTCTATGTCTCCCTGTCTTCTCTTTATCATCCTCGTTATCCCTTGTTCCCTCCCTTTCTCTCCCATCTCTCTCTCTCTCTCTCTATTTCTCCTTTATCCCCTGTTTTCTTGTTGTATCACTAAGCAGTAAAACTATAAATACATCTTTATTTACATTATATAACTTTTTTTTTTCTTCAAATCAAGTTCAAGTTCAAGTTCAAGTTCAGTTTATTCAATTCCAATAAAATATACAAAACAGATTACAATCATGACAGAATAAGAGTATAAGTCGATCAATAATACAAAATAAGGTAAAATTATAAAACTATAAAGTGATACATCAGATAACAACATAAGATTATTGGAATTGGGTGGCCATAAAAAACCATGTGGATTTGTCGAGACGACCACCCTTGATGAAGGTAAAATACGTTTCATTTGAACATTCAATATAATATTTAAAAAAATAAAAGATAATCAGAGAACAATGAAACAAAAATACGTAGGTAAAAAACAAAAAAATTAGTAAAATTTATTGATAGAAGTGAACTTCTGAATCGAACAGTACCATCGCAGTTTAACTTCAAGATACCATGATGACTTCTTTTAATATGCTGTTATTGTCCCGATTTGTTAATCTTGTACAAATCGGAAATAAAACACGTTTGACATAGAAAAAGCATCGATACGAGGTGATGGAGGAACTATTTGAAGTTCTATGAATATTATTGACCAATCAGGAGCGAGCAACTTTTGGTGACGTAGGCTAACTGTCTATCGCAGGTGTGTGTGTTAATAATAGGGACTTTTAGATTTGCAGGAAGACAATGTGGATTGCTACGTCCTTTTAATGCACTGCCTTGAAGGTGAAGACAGAGAGCTGGCCGTAGCACGGACGTTATCGCTAGGCCAACTCAAATGTGATTTAACAAAGTCAAATGTGACTTTAAATTAGTACTTTTTTCCCCCAACAGCTGGTCAGGTTGACATTTTGGACCAAAGATTCGACTTTCCCCCGGGAGCCAATGTCAATAGAGGAAGACGAAAGGCAGAAGGAACACGATGAAATTAAGAAACAGAGAAAGAAGGAGTCTGACATCAGTAAGTTGTACTCCCAATGCCCCACCAGTATTTTTGTTTGATTGCGGAAGTCATTATGGCCCGAATTCACAAAGGAGGTTTGTCGACAAACCGAGGTTTATGCACGTCATATGAAGCGTTTTGATGCGTTTTTTACAAAACCTGGTTTGTAAAAACGCGTCAAAACGCGTCATGACGCACGAAAACGAAGGTTTGTCGACAAACTTCCTTTGTGAATTCGGTCCTGTGAGTTGCAAGTTCAAATCAGGACGGTCAAGTTTGCTCTCGATGCGACCTCGGTACAAAATATGGGTCTGTGCTTGATTGCCAAACATGTATCTTTTAAAATGAATATAGGTTTTCTCGCCAAATTTCATCAGAGTTGCATCCGATTTAATGATGCAATCATTCAATTTCGAGCGAATTTTAATGATGATCACCGAGATCAAGATTCAACAAGTTAACTTGTTTATTCAATTTAATTGTATAATCACACGATTTCATGATTTTGTCACATAAACGTCTAAAAAGCGCGTTAAAATTTAAAAAAATGCACGTAAACTCGAATTCGCACCTGCACCGCCCTGACGAACGTTAAGGTATTCATATTCACGAATTTTTATTTATTTATTTCACATCTTTAAAAAGGGTAGCCCGATCAGCATGAGCTGGTTTTCATCAGGGCCCTTTACAACATACATGGTTCAATAATAATGTCAATCAAAACAACAATAAATGCACATTATAATATGAGAGATAATTCGGACATGCAATAAAAAGGCGATACAGTACATTTCATAGTATACGAAGTTCAAATTAAGATAAGGTATGCTATAGATATTTATAAAATTGTTGCGAATATTTCAATGTTAAAAAAAGTTTACCGTCACCATTGAGTAATTATAAAATGTATACAATTAAATACTTCCCAGTTTATAATTAAAACTATTGTAAACAAACAACAACAAAAACCCACAATTAAAATATATATATATATACATGTAGTTGACATTTGTACGCAATAACACATAGAATTAGGTTAAAGTTAAAACAAAGTATGGTATAAATATCAAAACAAATTATTGCAATATATTTCAATGTTAAAAAAGTTTGCCGTCACCATTACGTTATACCATATATACTATTAATACTTTCCCATTTAATAATTTAAACTATTAATTATAAAAACAAATAGTTGACATATTATGCACATAAATATAATAACATGCATATGTTAGTATCATAATCAATTCATAACATGGTATTGCTTAAGTACATGAAATACAATTTCAAAGATTCCTTGATTGAGGTTTAAAAAAAAAAAACATCAATGATAATGTTGTTTAGCATATTGATAAAATAAGTAAGCAAGATTCATTATTGGCGTGTGCTAATTAAAATAAAATGTTAAAGGAGATTGCAGCATTCATATTGCACGGCAATGAACAAGAGCGTTCCAGACTCAGTGTGATAAATTGCTTTTGAATACGTTCAGATTGGGGGAGAACCTGGTTTCTATGGGTAGATTATTCCAGAGTGTTATTGCAGAGTTTACAAAGGAGCGCTTAAAAAATTCTGTATTGCACCTATTGGATTCCAGCTTAAGTTGATGGGAATTACGTGTCATGCGTTGTGCTACATCATCATGTAAAATAAATTTGTTTGCCAATAAGGCAGGTGCAAGATGGTGAACACATTTAAATGCCATAATCCCCATTGCTCTTGAATACAATGCCTCAAGTGTTGACCAATTAAGTTGTAATAAAACCTCGTGTGAAGGAGTTGACCACGAACATCCAGATATAATATATGCTGCTCGTTTATGTAATTTATTTATAGTTTCATAATTATGCAGGGATCTATTTGTCCACACAGTGCAGCAGTACATAGCATGAGGTAGAATATAGCCCCAGTATATCATACTCAGATAATGTTTATTGAACGTGCCTTTGGGTCTTCTTAGAATACCTAATTTCTGTTTCATTTGTAAAGCTACTTTTTCGACATGCTTCGAAAATAAGAGATTGCTGTCTACTATAGGCAAGCATAGCATTTGGGCAGTCTTTGTTGGAGGTGGGGGTAGTGAGCACTAGTTTTTGTTTTTTGTTTAGTGAGTAGTGAGCAGTAATATTTCAAAATGTTGTTTGCCCCTGAAAAATTGAAAAATAGCACCCCCCCCCCCTTGAGAACCAGGGGAGGGGCCCATCTTCTTTTTTGTTTAACTAATGAAGGTAAAATTAACGTGATTTTACCTGTCCCCCCCCCCCCCACCCACCACCTTCCTGGATCCGCCACTGGAGCAAGTAACATTCTATATTTAGAAAAATTGTGGGGTTCAACTTACCTTCAATTCAATTGTCTCTTAACACTGCTGCTATGATGCACGAATGTTCCAATGAGACCAAGGAATACTGTTAAACCTGAAGTGCATTTAGGGTAAAAAAATTATTTAATACAATTTGCTTATGATGGTATCTCCCCCCCCCCCCCCCACCCCCATATGAGCTAGAATCTACATGTACTAAAACACTAACATGCATGTGAATGAAATAAAACCTTCTTCAATATCGTATACGTATTCGATATTCATCTAATGCAAGCTGCTAAACAATTTAAGTTGCATTATGACAGCGGAGGCATATATTTTATGTCTGTACTACTTCTTTGTCTTTCGTTGTTATCGTTGTTACCTGGAATAAGTCGAATGCTAATAATGTGTCATTTCCTTGCTTTGATTAGAAGACTTTAAGTTATTTATAACTAATAATATATTATTTATATTTCTAAGTTTGATAACTGTCTATGACCGGTTTTATCATCTCGTTTTCACCCCGCTTTTAGCGGTGTGTCCAAACAGAATAAGGCAATACAAAGCACCAACTCGACCCCTCAGGCTGCCATTGCCATCTGTATAGTCCGAAGTCTGCCCTCACTTATCCTGGCTACTGGTTCCCATACCCCCCCCCCCCCACACACACACACACACACACACTATAAAGTATCATTTTCCCCCTTACAGAGTATCAGAATCGAACCGGGCTCAAATGGAAAATTTGGACCGTTCTCTGCGGCATCAGCACCTCACCGATTGACGAGGATGATGACAGAACAGAGGCGGAGAAGGAAGTCGAGGCAATGGCAGAGAATCCAGGGACGGCCATCGACCCATTTTGGGAGAAAGTTGTAAATTTCTTCGGTCTACTTTTGGCTGGAGCCACTATTTTTGTTTTTGGATATTATGCTTAGGTCATTCTGGTTAGGATATTCGGCTTGTGTATACAATTTCCTTTTTTTTTAAATGCTGTTTTAACATTTATACGTCATTATATAGATCTGCATTCTCATTAACGCAGCCACGTAACATAGATAAAACATTTTAATGACGTACCATTTTACTTTCACTTTAACCCTAAATAAATATGAAACCCTTGAGGCTTTTGTGACATGTCATTTAGACTACTGTAATGGTTCGCTGTAAATAAAAAAGTTATATTCCCAGCTAAATGCTACTTTCATCGGATTTAGAAACTAATTAACGTTTATACTATATTATAATCATGTAACAACGTTTTCTTGAACAAAAAAGCAAAGCAAATCAAAACGAACAAAACATTCATTCAGAACGAGGATACTAAATACTTTGTAAATATGTGTATACATGTTTTTACTTATTCTTTGTTGTTGTAATGAGTTTATGTTCATGATTTTGTGATTATTATTATTATTTTAATATTTGTGTAACTATTTTTCCTTATTATATGTTTAACAGGGCCTAATGGAAGACCACCATTATTGTTGATAATGAGTCACCCTGTCTAATAATAAATAAATAAATAAATAAATAAATAAATAAATAAATAAATAAATAAATAAATATACTCCGAGCAGTTCAGAAATCTCCTGCAATATCGATTACCCGAATTAAAAGATATTCTCACATAACCCCTGTCTATAATTGACATAATAGTTTAACTTTCCTATCCTAGTAGGCGAGCCGAACATAAATAAGTCTCTATAAAAAAAAAATCCATGGCGTTTTGGGGTAATGCATGGTATTCATGATAATTCATGCGCATTTTAAAATTAAAAAAGTCATTTTATGTATGTCATTTCTCTCTACAGTGTTATCATCTTTGGGAGTTTTAATAATTTTGTAATAATGTTTTCATTTTTTATGAATATTTAAGATATATCAAAATATCAATAAACTGCCGTGGACTTGGAGAAAGTTGTAAAAGAAAGAATCTATGATTTGTTTTTAAAAGAAAGATGTAAACATAATTATATTGTTTACAAGACACTCATTTTGTTTTTGAATGCGAAGAAGAAATATTAAAAGAGTGGGATGGAAGAGGCTTTTTTCATATAAATCATCTAATGCAAGAGGAGTTGCAATAGTGTTAGACAAAAATACACATTTTGTTATAAAAAGAGTAAATAGTGATACTGATAGAAACTATGTAGCCCTTATAGTATCCAGGTTGGTTTTCTAGAAGATTATGGGCCAAATAATGACTTCCCATAATGTTTTTAGTTGTATAAAAACATCTTACTAGATTATGATGATCCTCACAAAATTATTTGTGGTGATTGGAACCTGGTACAGAGTATGGAGTTACATAGTTTTAATTACCTTCGACTTGGAAACAGAAAAGCAAGGAAAAAGGTACTTGAGATTTAAACAAAATGACTTAACTTAGTTAATCCATTGCGTCACATCCATCCTGATACAAAATCATATGCCTGGCGACAGCCTATACCATTGAAACAAAGTAGGTTGGATTACTTTTTAATGTCTTCATATATACTTTCCTTGCTTAGAAAATGTGAGATTTATTTTGGCTATCGCACCGATCATTCATTGATCTGTTTAGACAATGTGTTAGATAAATGCCATAAGAGATTTAACTATTGGAAGTTTAATAACTCATTTTTGTAAACAAATCTGAATTTGTTAATCTTATTAAGGAGAAGATGAAAAAATAAAGTTTGTTAACAGTACCTTAATGTTGACTGTCTTGATGGTAAACAATTTGAACATGTTAGTAAAGAAGATCTGAAATTTACAATCAATGACCAGTTGTTTTTTGATACTTTGTTGATTGAGTTGCGGACAGTGACAGTTATGTATACTTTTCGACAGAAAAGAAGAAAAAAGTGCAGAAAAGAATGTTGAGACTGAGAAAGTTGAGTTCTGTTTTCAACCCGCAAATGCCTTCAAAGTGCATAGTTATTGCTCTTATTCTTATCTATGACATTTCTAGTGCCCTTAGTACCTAAAATTGCCATGAAGGTAATTTTAGACCCCAAAATGTGTGAAATTTAGCCAATACGATCATACTAATTCAGCTCCACTTTCAAAAACATACGATGACCGTTATTTAATTAATTAATTAATAATAACAATACATGGGCCGGCTGAATGTTAGAATTATAACCAACACGAAAAAACAAACAGAAAGAGCTAGCATCGGCATTGGCTGAAATACGACGTAAAAGGCGCTATTTCGTAATTTCAACGGCTTTCTCAAATTATCTAATATTTTCTGGTGGTACACAAGTATTAGAAATCGTTATATTTATGGATATTTCAGCCGTCTCTGAACCGATTTTGATCAAACAAAGATGATTTTGTCATTTAAATTGTATGTTGTTTAAGATTTGACACTCAGTTTTTCATTATCTCACCCAAAAATTATGTTGTTTAGCGCCCTCTGCAACAGAACTGAACTATCCCTTTAAACGTCTTGACAATTATAGACAATATGCCCTAAATCTTTGTCTTCAAGTACATCCTTATTTGCATCTTATTTTTTCTCCTTATTTTTCAGAGTTGCATGATCACATTAATGTTTTATTTATTCTATTTCTAGTGTTCTCTTACCTTTAGCTCAGACGATGGGTATACATGTAGTTAATGAAAATGGCGGCACCAGGAGGCCGTCAAACAGATAAAATAAAAAATGAATCGGATTCTCTGTACTTTTAAACCCAATAATAATATAATCCTCCATTATTCAAGTCCTATATCCATTATTTAAAATGGACTTTTATGTTAAATGGGGTTAAATGCCAATAAATTTGGATTTTACCTAAAAGATGGCACAGGGCTGGGGCGCCTACATTGATATCAAATGAATGAAATAACATCAGAATCAGATTATATGTACCTGTTAACTCAATAAATGTAAACAAAATTAAGATTTTTTTGTTTTTGTTTTGAGTATAATGATCATTATGGTAAACCTATTTAGGCGGTTATATTGGACTTTACCAAAATGACGACCACAGGGGGCGCCCTTCTTCACATCAAATCAATAGAATAACATCACAGAGACAGGGGGTAATTACACTAATTGAGAAAGAAGGCAAAGACCCTTTGTACATGAAAAACTATAGGCCAATTACTCTCTTAAATGTAGATTATAAAATATTGTCGAAAGTATTAGCTACAAGGGTAAAGGAGGTATTGGAGGATATTATTCATTACGATCAGGTGGGCTATGTTAAAGATCGGAATATTGGGGAAGCGGTTCGGTTAATTGATGATACATTCTTTCAGTCCTTGTATCAGCCTGTAGGCTTTTTAATTGCCGTAGATTTTGAAAAGGCATTCGATTGCATTTCCCATAAACTTTTATTTAAAGCTTTGGAACAGTTTGGGTTTGGTAAAGTTTTGTGTTCTTGGGTTAAAACACTCTACACTAATGTTAGCAGTTGCGTGATGAACGGGGGACACTCAACAGGATATTTTGGAATTAATAGAGGGGTAAGACAAGGTGACCCCCTATCTCCATATTTATTTGTAATAGTTATCGAATTACTAGCTCGTTATATTAGGAAAGATGAGAGCATTAAAGGGGTAGGATTCGGGAATAAAGAAATAAAGCAAGTTTTGTATGCCGATGATATTACATTGTTTTTAAAAGATATGGATTCAATTAATAAAGTGAAGAAAGTTTTCAAAAACTTTGAAAAATTAAGTGGGTTGAAGATAAATATGGATAAGACAAATTTTATGTGGTTAGGAGAGGAAAGTGATAGGCCGGGTTTACCTTTTTTTGGACATAGGGTACAACATATACAGATCCTAGGGGTATATTTCGCACGTCATTCCAAAATAAAAGATGATTTGAACTATAAGGAAATTTTGAGCAAAATCAAAAGACTAATCGGTTGGTGGAAGCAACGAGATTTAACGATGTTTGGCAAAATTAAATTGTTGAAGATATATGTATTTTCAAAACTAAATTATGTTTCGTCTCTTATGACAGTCCCACAAAACATTTTTGAAGAAATCGAAAAGATTTCTTTTAATTTTATTTGGGGAGGGAGAGACAGAATAAAACGGAAAATATTATATCAAGATTACTGCGCTGGGGGACTCAGAGTAACGAATTTTAAGATATTTATCAAGACTCAGAGAATAATGTGGATCAAACGGTTGCTCTATGGAGAAAAGTATTCAGGTTGGAAAGTAACCTTTGACCACTTTTTCAGATCACTGGGGGGTCGAATTATATTTCTTTGTAATTATGATATAAATAAAATGGACTTGAAGGGTATACCATCTTTTTATAAAGACATGTTGAAGGCATGGCAAGAATTAGATAAATGCAGACACTTTGGAGAAAATAAGAATAATCCGATTATATTTAGCAATAAGTGTATATGTCTCAGCAATAAAACATTTTTTGATGTCGAACTATTTCAGAAAGGTATACTTCAAGCATCAGATATAATTGTCAGAGGTCATTTAAAACCGATCTTACATTTTTTAAATTTGGGTTTTGAAACTAAAAGCTTGCTTAGAATTCAAAAGATCTGTTCAGCAATTAGAAACGATTGGATACAAAGTGATTTTATGGAAGTGGACACTGAAAATTTTGAAATAGAATTGATGATATTTGGACGTTTACAGAAACTATGTGATATAAAATCTAGGCGGTTATATGATTACTTCACTGAAGACCTTCAAAAAGAGTATACATTACATGTTACAGATGGCAACTGTCAATTTGATCTTGGAATGACGGAGTTGAAAGAAACATTCACAAGGATGAAATGTGCAATGCTTTGTAATAAACATAGAGAGTTTCAATACAAACAATTACAAGGGGCTGTATATACGAAAAGAGAGCTCTTTAAATTTGGTTTTGAGTCAGACCATTTTTGTTCCTTTTGTAGACTAGAAGTAGAGACATACCAACATTTATTTTTAGATTGTCTTAAAGTTAAAAGATTATGGCAGGAGGTAATTCAAAAGTTACATTTAATCGAAATTGACATTGATGATTGGAAACCCATTTTTATGGGAATATCCGGCAATACTGCGAGAATATTTGTAATAAATTGTATCATATTTTTAGTATATCATTTTTATTTCTAGAAAAGAAGGAACTTTGCCATCTGTACAGAAAACAGTACATATGCTTAAAAATTACAGAGACGAGGAATACAAAATAGCCTTCAAAAAGGGGAAACTGGGGATGCACTTACAGAAATGGGAACAAATCGATGCATTTTTACTTTAATGGATGTGGGTATTATTATTATTTATTAGTATTATTAATTCTCTCTCGTGTACAGGTGGACAAACCGGAACAGGTTGCATGCGGTGTGTGTGTCGGCGTGAAGGGGGTATGATGAGATGGGTGGGCAAGGGGGGGGGGGTTAAGAGTTTGTGTGGTGTGAGTTGAGGGAACAGGTTGCATGCAGTGTGTGTTTGTATGTGTGTTTATGTGTGTGAAAGGTGGTGTGGGTGGGCTAGAGGGGAGATGGGGGGGGGTGTGAGAGTGTTGTGATAGGATGGTAATATGTAACTTTAAAACTTTCCTCTACTGTTATTTTGATTATACACTGTTACATGCAAGACTTTTTTTTTTCCTTTTTTTTCTTCTCTATGTTCATTGATTGATGTAACTTATGAAATGTCTTGTATCAAAGATCTTGTTTTATATTGCTTATCTTGATAATCTCTTGTTATGTGAATTTCTTGTTATGTGAAATTATGAGGAAGGAAATAAAATATCATTTAAAACAAAAAAAATCTACACTTTAAACCTTCCTCTACTGTTATTTTGATTATACACTGTTACATGCAAGAATTTTTTTATTTTTTTTCTCTATGTTCATTGATTGATGTAACTCATGAAGTGTCTTGTATCAAAGATCTTGTTTTATATTGCTTATTTTGATAATTTCTTGTTATGTGAATTTCTTGTTATGTGAAATAATGAGGAAGGAAATAAAATATCATTCAAAAAAAAAAAAAAAAAAACATCAGGATAAAATTCCATGTTCCTGAAAACCCAATTACTATAGTAGTAATCTTATCAATTATTTATCAGATCATGAGCTCCAATGGGCGGCCATTTTGCAATAAGTTTACCAAAGTGACCCGAGTGGGGGGGGGGGAGCATTTATTGACATCGAATCGGATTCTCCATACCTGTAAGCCTCATTTTACAGAATTTGACAAAATGTCAGTATCCGTAGCCCATTTGAAAAATGGCTCGAAATCTGGTGGCCATTTTGGATGTGACAAAAATGGCGGCCCCAGGGGGCTGGCGCGGCCTGTCAAGAAACATAATAGTATTGTATGGTCAAAGAGTTACAACTTGGTATGGTCGACATCTTGGCCAAATTTGGTGCTTTTACAATCTGAACCAAAATATCCCTTATATCCCCAACTATTGTAGACAATCTCGCACTAGATCAGCTATATCCCAGTTAACCATCCTTTTATTTGTACGATCACCAACTCTGGATGATCTCCAATGAGAACAACCATCCTCAAACTTCAAAGACAACAATAATTAACGTTTTGCACAGAAAACTGGTGCAGATAATTTTCATTTATTTTCCACATTTGTACGATCCCTAACTCTGGATGATCTCCCATGAGAACAACCATCCTCAAACTTCAAAGACAACAATAATGACCAGTGCACACCAATCAACCTGACTATTGCTTTTGTCTTTGGAAGGATGTCTCCAGACTGTATACAATTAGGAAGAGCAGAAGTTGGTCCAGTGTCCTTGATACAGTGGCGGATCCAGGGGGGGGCGCCCTCCCCCCCCCCCCCCCGTGAGAAAAAATCATGTAAAAACACGTGATTTTTACCTTTTGGGGGGGTGCAAATTTTTAAATTTTCGAGGACCAAAAAAAAAAAATGTGCTCACTCCCCTCAGAAATCCTGGATCCGCGCCTGCCTTGATAGAGGGTCGTAATGTCTTTGGTGCCTTCAATCTAGAAAACAGATGGAACCCATACAGGTTTCTGTCAATAGTTTGTCATGGGAGGTATAGTACAGGGGGGGGGGTCGTCAATCAATTATAAGCTTTTCTTCCAAGTTAATGGATCGATCATGGATTATTGCTACTTATTATTATTGGTACTATCAGTATCATTATCATCATTATCATTATTATCATTATTATCATTATCAATATTATTATGGTTATGATTATCATTATTAGATTTCTATTAATGATGTTGTTGTTTTTGTTATTACTTTATTTATTTATTGTTTTTGTTATAGCTAGTATATCTGAATATCAGCTGTAATTACTTTTTGTATTATCAGGTAGTCTACAATGATGTATTATTATTATCATTATTATTATTATTATTATTTATATTGCTATTATTGTTATTATTAGTAGTAGTATTATTGTTATTATTAGTAGTAGTATTATTGTTATTATGATCATCATTATTATAACTTCTACATGATCATTATTATCATACCACCTCCAGTTTAAACACCTTTACGGCGTCTTTTGGAGGAATAAAATAGAATAGAATATATTGACTCATTCGACCCCCTTCTGGGGTATGAGAGTACAACACATATACATGTCATGATAATGATACATAATAAAGAATACAAACATAGCTTAATAATGCAAAGAATACAGAATACAACAAAACAACAATATAAAAGTATAACGATAAATAGGAATGATCTATAAACCTAGCCTGTGCTAAACCGTACAATATGGCAAGCATACATGAAAAGTGGAGAATACCACATGAACAATCTAAATACAAACATGAAGAAAAAGAAAGATAAAAAAAAATTAAAAAAAACATTATTGTCTTTACTATATAAGAAATTATAAGTTTCATTTTTGTACATGTATAAGTGAGTTGTGATTGGATTGTTAAGATTTATGCAGACTAACAAAATACGGCATAATCGTCCATTGGACAAACAAAAACATAATGGAATATAATGTAATAAGACAAACAAAAACAAAAAGTATACTAACAAAAAAATGAATAAAAGAACAAACAAACCATCAAAACTATACTTGACCTAAAGAAAGACTGTACTACAGATCAAGAATTGTTGGTTGCTTAATTAACCTACCACTTCGGGTTGTAACATTCCTTTTTATGGGTGACTGGACATAATGATTGGATTGTTCAGATTTACATGTATATAGACCAGCAAAATATGACATTATTATCCTTAAGAAGAGTACTAATTTCTTCAGCTGTCCTATACCGGAATATAAAAATAAATTCAACATGTGTAATGTGCAAGGGCGTTTAACTATTACTTTGCGACCTAAATAAAACTCTCTTTCCTTTCTGAAAAAAGGGCATACAAAAACATAATGGAATTCATCACCAGACTCATGCATATCACAACATGGGCATTCAATACTAATTTCATTAAAAGCTTCTTTGAATCTGTTATTATTAATTGGTAAACAGTGTGACCTACATCTAAAACGGCTCAGTGTTATTCTATCTTTTTTACTCAGCAAAACTAAATACCTTTCAAAGAGAATCCTACCAAGTACACGTTATGTATTTTAATTTCAGTGATGAATATGCAGTGACGTCATAATTGCCTCTCACTGAAGATTGCGATTGAGGGCACGTACGACGCGACGTCTTCCAAGTTCTACTAAATCGTACATTTTCTATGTTTTCCTATCTTATTATTCTACTCTACTGATTATTTGTGTCAATGTTGGAAGCATACTACTGTACTTTGTTCCTTTTTGTATGGTGACAGTCTAGGCTTCCAAGAATCAATAGGGTAAGTCAAATACAATTTTCCCAACAGTCCCACATGCTGTTATTTGAGTAATAAAGGTTAGGTCTAGATACTTAATAGGATATGGATCTTCTTCTTCATCTTCTTCTGATTAAGTCTGTCTCCTTCAATTTACTGCAGATTCTTGCAAACTATGTGCGTGTGTGTGTGTTAACCGCAATTTATGTCCATTCGAGTGCTATTTACATTATAATACAGTTTATTTACAAATAAATTATATTAACAAGGCAAGCTCATGCACTCATGAAGTCCACAATACTTTCTACTTCTACTAGATCTAGGCCTAGCTAGGCCTAGATCTACATGTATGATGTAGGTGCATTACTACTACATGTATCCTGGCTGTAAAAGCTGTGCTATTGATTCTCAACATTTCAAACACCACTGAACAAAACTCAACTGATTTCACTCAAAAAGGGTACTTTAGTGACGATTGATGACACCTAAATAGCAGTAAAATACATTTTTTCAACTTTCTGATGTTTGAAAGAATAATTTAAATTAAAAGTAAAACTTCAAATTGTGAGTCCACTGTCAAACTTGCCAATCAGCCGCATATGCCGCATCGGCATGCTGCGCGGCATGATTGTATGCATCTGTGTGTTATGAGTGTATTGACTATTCATGTATTAAATTGCTGCCTAGTAAAGGTACTATGTCCCTTTTGCAGCCAACCTCAAATGCTGTAGAACTTTGCAGGAATTATGAATATGTCATGTTTGTCCTAGCTGTGAAATTTAAACGTTAGCAGTGTCCTCATATTCAAATTATGCAAGGAAACCTGTTTACTTGCTAGACTTCACTGTCAGACGCTATTGAGTGACTGACTGGCTTTTCTTCTTCTTTGGTAATAACATACATGAAAAGAGTTGTAAAGGGTACATGAGCATTTGTCTACATCAATAACCCACTTCTTGTGATGGCCAAGATTAAACTGATTGAATCTTTGCGCAGCATAAAACGTATGACCATTTGGTACAATTGTCTGAAAATCAAGGCTATTACTTTTGGGCTCTATAGCCCTAAAGTCGATTTGACAACTAATAGTCGTTATTTTCCCACTTGAAGACATTTTCAAGCCCAACCTTTTTTAGGGAAGTTCTAAATTAGTATTATCTTTCAAAAGCAGTTGGAATTTAACTTTTTCATTTGTTTGGCCTGCAAATGGGACATATAGTACCTTTAACACGTAGTGCGGTGGTAGAGGTCAATACGCATTAGCATTGCCTCTATGCTTTGCTGGAGTGCATAAAGTGGTGTATGAATGCACTCCAGCAAAGCATAGAAACTGAAGCTAGCCCAATATAATTTCACGAATAAGTCGCATTGCCAATTTTGTGTGTGTAAAGATCGCGCCCTTCAAAACACGTACATGACTTCATTGACTTGTGTATCGTATCAGGACAATTACCCTGGACAATCACCCCCAGAGAATTCTGGTATCGTGAATAAAACAGAAATTTTTCAATCATTTCAACCTACTACACTGGCATTGGAAAAATTACTTTGAAATTGAATCGGAAATCTAGAATTGTTTTCAATCCTGTTGATGAACCACTTGACTTGACTTGAGATCATTCAAACTAAAAGTAGACTTTTATGAGGAAGTCTACTCTTGCATGCATTTCACACATGTTTAAAGCTAATATTTAGCTCTGGTATGGGCATCGTATGTCAAGAGAACATAGCGATAATAAGGGTGTGTTTAAGCGCTTTTGTAAGCCGACCTGTGCTGCTCCAATGCCTACCGTGCCAGGTGGTTCATTTTGCGAGCGTTCAGATGCTTATTTTGGAACCGTACATCCGAGGTAATAATGCGGCACGCTTCGCATTAGAATCTGGGGGGGGGGGAGACACGTTGCATAGCAACATGTCAAAGGTGATGTATTTGGCGTGCCATTTCGATTTTAGAGCCACCTGGCCTGCTCCCAATCACTATTGCTAGCTGTTGGATAGCAATTAAGCAGATCTCTTTGCATTCTCTGTGTGAATTTCGGAATACATGTACCGGTATAACAACTTTGGCCTTTTGGCACCCTAGATCACTACCGGTAGGGAACGCTTGTAGAAGTTGCAGACAGGCTTGCGTTTAGGCCCTCATTGAGGTACAGTACAGTTCGCCTTGGCATGCTTCGGATCACCTTGGGAGGTGGTCCTGCATGGCAAGCTTCTGGCACGGTACGGTTGGCATTAGGAGCATTTAAGCCCCCTCCAATATTATGTTCTGGACCTCCAAGACAAGTAGATTGTTGGGGCCTTGTACAGTCCATGTAACAAATTGTTATTTGATTGTATCAAACAAGGATTCTTGTAATAAGCTGAGAAGTTTCATCTCTTTCTATGTCAACAGATACCAATTATTAGACATGGGGAGGTAAAATGCATGTTCTGTTTCCTTGGGAGCCACAACATCGTTGAAGACCTCTGTAACGCAATGGCAGCCAGTAGTATAAGGACTCAGTTCAACCATGCTCTCCAGAACATGATCCCAGGTCTCCAGACCATGGACCCACCTCCAGACGTAGAGGCCGCAGACGGACACCCGAACGAGGATGTCGTCATCGACATGCCAGACTCCGAAGGGAGGTTCCCCTCTTCTAGAGGAGGCCCAGAGGGTGGCAGGAGAGGAGGAGGAGGAAGAGGAGGGGGTACATCCATGGAGGAGGCAGAGACAGAAGGAGACAGGGAGCAGAATAGAGGGAGGGGATCCCTGGCAGACACAAACCTGTCCAACTACCTGTCAGAGGGGATCGCTGAGCTACTCCTTTTTGTTCTCATCTTGGCATGCAAGTTAGCATATGACCACAGATTGGGTAAGAATATTCATTTGTCAGAAATACCTGCTTGTACATTGCTGCCATGAGTTCTGATTTGAAACCATGATATGAGAGAAATTTATTTTACTATAAAGTATCTTTTTGAAGGTAGGTTCATGTCAGTTGCATTGTCATCCTTAGAAAACAATCAAACTTGCTGTATTTGTGGAACATTATTTTGAAATCTATAGGCCATTGATCATGTTAAAGATAGGTTCATATCAGTTGCATTGTCATTCTTAGAAACTGTTTAAACTTGCTGTATTTGTGGAACATCATTTTGAATCAAAAGACAATTGTACAAACGTAGTATATTTAGTGAATAGACAATCGATTGTTTTGCGGTTGAAAGATCTTTTTAAACGTGTTACATTGGCACGTGTTGAACAATTTTAGACCTGACGATGGGCTATAGCTTTTGTTTCAAAATCTGGTTTAACAAAGGAAGTTAGTCTGAGATCTAAGTTTTCCTCAGTTAAATATGATCTTAGACCAGGGTTTGTACTTCACTGAATTTAGTAGAATATGGATGAGTTTTAAGCTTTTGAAGAAGGTTTTATTTCATTTTACATTCATGTTTGTGATTTAGTACATGTAGATTCTGGATTATTGGGGGAGGGGGGAGGGGGGGGGGAGGGAGAGACAATCATAAGCAAATTTTATGAAATATCTTTTTTCCCTATATGTACTCAACAGGCTTGACAGTATTCCTTGGTCTAATTGGAACATTTGTGCATCATAGTAGCAGTGTTAAGAGAGAAATTGAATTGAAGGTAAGTTGAACCCTACAAATTTTCTAAATGTATTTATTTTTATTTATTCATTTATTTCACTTCTTTATTCAGGGTAGTCTGTTCAGTATACAAAAAATAAAAACCTGGTCTTCCACAGAGCCCTGATTATAAAAACAGCACATGTACATATCAGATTATTAAACATTTAACACAATGTATGTATGGTTTGGATAATGATAAAAATCAACTACAAATTAAGTTAACAAAAACATGGGAATACATTAACTGAGTATAAGACTACACAAAAGGAAAACAGTTAATAAATGATAACTGTAGGCATTGTATGATAACATGACAAAAACTGAATAGATAATGATAAATCAACTATGAAAATAAATTAAGCATTGTATGGTAATGGAGTCAAGTAACATGACAAAAACTGAATAGATAATAATGAAATCAACTATGAAAATAAATTAAACAAAAACATGGGTATTATACATTAACTGAATATAATACTACAAAAAAGAACAACAGGTCATTAATGATAATTGTAAGCATTGTATGGTAATGGAGTCAAGTAACATGACAAAAACTGAATAGATAATGATAAAATCAACTATGAAAATAAATTAAGCATTGTATGGTAATTGAGTCAAGTAACATGACAGAAAACTGAATAGATAATGATAAAAATCAACTATGAAAAATAAATTAAACCAAAACATAGGAATACATTAACTGAATATAATATTGCACAAAAGAACAACAGTTAAGTAATGATAATTGTACGCATTGTATGGTTATGGTCTTATGGAGTCAAGTAACATGATAAAAAAACTGAATCATTATAGATAATGATAAAAATGAACTATGCAGAATGAACACCGTATCATGTGAGAATTTCATTTAGAGCTCTCTTAAAGACTGCTAGGCTCTGTGCTTCTTTAAGTTCAAGTGGAAGATCATTCCAAATTTCACTCCCTGAATAAATGAATGACTTCCTATAAAATTCTGTTTTACATTTTGGCAACCGCAACATCTTCTTATCTGTGTTGCGAGTTATTTGTTTTGAAACATTGTCAATGAGTATAAATCTGTCATGAACGTTTCCGGGTGTTATTCTATTTACACATTTATACATTAAGCAGCACATTGTTTTCCAGAACAACTTATCAAGAGTTGGCCAGCATAGTGACTGTAATACATCCAGGGACGGTATATCCCATGACTTACTTGATACTATGTAGGCAGCTCTTTTGTGTAATTTGTTTAGGGTATTGAAATTCCCGACACTTCTGCGTGACCATACATTACAACAGTAAAGAACATGGGGTATAATGTACCCCCAATATATATCAGATAATTGTTTAGTAGAAAAATATGTTTTTAATCTTCGTATTACACCTAGCTCTTGTTTCACCATTAAAGACACCTTTTCAGTATGTATCATAAAGTCAAGGCTAGAGTCTATGGTTACACCTAGACACCTAGATTCATCAACACATTCAACAGATTTACCTTTTAATGTAACATGCAACTTTAGATTTGAAAATCGATGTAATTTTTTGTCTTGAGCCTATTAGCATGACTTTGGTCTTCTCTGGATTGGGGATCAACTTGTTTCTGTCAACCCATTCATTTACTTCTTGCATTACATTGTTAAGCTGGATTTCAATATCTGTTGGACTGTTTCCATAGACGGATATTGTCGTGTCATCCGCCTACATATAAACATTCCCTTTACTTATATTTGTGGGAAGATCATTTATCATGACTGTAAACAGGAGGGGCCCAAGGAGTGAACCCTGATCCACTCCTGTGTTGACATTCATGATGTTTGACTTTTTTTTTTTTGCATTGAAACCTATTGTTTCCTGTCATTAAGATAGGACCTAAACCAAGTGAGACATTTTTCAGAACAACCGTATTTAGCTCATTTGCTTATGAGAATATGGTGATCTACCATGTCGAACGCTTTGCGTAAGTCAATAAGCGCTATTCCATTCACATACCCCTCATCAACATTCATTGCTAATTCATCGACCATACAGATTAGGGCGGTCTCACATGAATGATTAGGTCAAAAACCGAACTGTTTGGGGTTAAGTAGTCGTTTTTCTGACAGATATTCAAGGAGATTCTTATTCACTGCCTTTTCTATTATTTTGGATAAGACAGGGAGAATGGCTATCGGCCTATAAATAGATGCTTGAAATTTATCTCCACTCTTAAAGATTGGTTGTATTCTTGCTATTTTCCATGCAGCAGGAACTACACCCGTTGTCAGTGACAGATTGTATAAATACGTCAGAGTATCTATGACATGGTTTATGTTACAAACATGTTTCAAAATCTTGACACTTAGTCCATCATTCCTTGTAGCCTTCGTTATCGGGAAACCCTTAATTTCTTTCTTTACAAATTCACTATCAATGACTGGCAGATCAAATAATTCTTTGGGTTCCGACAGATTTTCTCCGGCTGCACTGCATTTTGTGGTTATCACTTCATCACCTGATGCTCCGAAATTGTCTATTCAACTTTTCACAGCGCTACTAAAATAATTACTGAAAATATTACTATACTTCTCCTGAATCAGTTATTTCATTTCCAGAGACTTGTAACGTTATCTTTTCAGACACGTTTGCATTTGTTAAACTCTTTAATGTTTTCCATAGGGCACCAGGATTACCCTTATTCTCTTGAAGAAGAGAGTCAACATATGCCTTCTTTTGTTGATTAACCATCCTATTGACTAAATTTCTGTAATGTTTGTATCTATTCCACATTAAATCACTTTTAGTTTGTAGAGCTTTCTTATGAAAGTGATCACGAGTATTCATCAATTGAATGGTGTCACCAGAAACCCATGGACAAGGATTCCTACGCATACGTTTACTTTTAAGTGGTGCAAATTTGTTCACAACTTCCATTGCTAGGTTTGCTCCCTTATCAAAATTGGGTCAAGCTAGATTCTTTTTTCCTATCCCTACATACCCTTGTTGTACCACCATCACTATGCTCCCCATATTTGTTTCCTTCATATTCCTTCTTTTCCATTTTCGTATGCTCTCTTGTCACGCTAGTCTAAAGATGTGACAAAGAGATTTTGATTATTGTAAAGATTTTTATCAGAATTTCTATGACATATCTGTTAGATTTGAATTTCATTGATGCCATAAGCTTGATTTTGTTTTAATTGTAGGAGAAAAGGAGCGTGTTATCTGTAGTGATGCGGTTGGGATTACTGTTTGTTAACATCATCTTCATATACTACGCCTTACAAGAACAACAGCTTTATAAATGGTGAGCATAAGAGAGGCATGTTATGTCTTGTGATTTCTAGTATACAAATAATACACAGCAGTGAGGGCATTAGTAAGAATTACCCACACAAGGTACCTTTGGAACAGTCTAACAGGTCCGAGGCAATTGCCGAGGGTGTTTGGACTGTTTCAAAGGTACCGAGTGTGGGTGATTTTACTAATGCCGAACAAAATGATGTGTATTATTTCTTTGATAAGATGATGTTTTATTTGTTTTATAACATGATTTTACTAATAACGTACAGTACATTGCATTGTCCTCAACAAAAGAAATGGGACTTCAGAAATTTCTGGAATAGGTGAACAGATGGAATAGATGAACAGAAGAAACTTTGCTGCAACCAATGGAAAAGACATTTCTCCTGCACGTTTCTTGGACCTTTGATTAGGCAACTCGATTTTGGCGCTTTATAAAGACCTGGATTGGATTGGTTTGGATGATGGATCAGGCACTCCTTCCTATACTCTAGACATCGATGGTTATGAGACTCTGGCATCATTTCACGAAAGTTCGCTGACATCCCATTGAAAACACACTTTTCAATGTGATGTTCGCAAACTTTTATTTATGACGGTTTTGTTAAATGCTGCCCAGTACACTAGAGCTTAGAGCAAAATATCTTGTGATGATTGGTCCTTCTAAATTCAACTTAGCATTATTATGCATTCTCTTTTTTTATAGTCTCATGTTCCTGCCACCGAACATCACTGTTATGACGTTATGGGCGGTGTTGTGGTGTGTAGGGATAACTGATTTTGTTATCAAGTATTCAACGTTAATACTCAAGTGTCTGGTCACCTTACTTCCCGGATCAGTCCTCAGCTTCAAGAAAAGGGTAAACATTTATTCAGATATGGAGTAGTAAACCACAGCCTGGGGGTGTTTCATAAAGCTGTTCGTAAAGTTACGCATGACTTTACGAACGACTTGTATATGAAAAGCCAAATGGGATGCTCAATCATTATTAACTGCATCAACTAAAGTTGAACTGTGCAGATGTAGATTAACATTCTTATTATAACGAACATTTTTAATGCAAAGTATTTTTTTTGCCATAATTTAATTGAGGTTATTGGAAATATCAGAAAAAACTTTGGGCATCCTAACTGGCACTTCATATACAAGTCATTCATAAAGACATGCGTAACTTTACGAACAGCTTTATGAAACACCCCCAAGGTATTTTAATGATGATATAAGTGTAATACGCTTCACCTCTCTGTATCTTACAACTTATAGCTCAGTGAATACATCCACATTGCTGCCAACTATTACAAATACTTTGTAATTATTATGAATTTCTGACCCTCTTGTTGCAAAATTACGAATGCACCTTTTAGAATGACATGCCGCAATAGCAAACTCATATGAAAGCAGTTGGCCATTCGCACTTCACGCTCGTGCATGCTAGTACCACAAACGTACATGCAGTCTTGCATGCAAAGATTGCCTCACGTGGTGTTCGAGTTCAGTGCTATTTTGATGAAAATAGTGACGTCTGAGTAGTACAAGACCATTGAACTGCATACAATGGATACGATGTTGCAAAATGACCAGGTATTGTACACCAAGAATCAGTGATGCAAACAGCAGCCATCTTGTTACTCCTGTATCTCAAATATAAAATATAGAGCATATCCAACCTCTGGCCATATAAGCATATAAAGGTACATACAGGCAGAAATCAGATATGTTTATATTGAATGGATAATGATACATGGTTAAAATGGATAATATATTTTTGGCCAGTGGTGAGGAATATCAAAGATATATTATAAGATGATGACGTAAATCATAATCAAATGATTGGTTGAAAGCATACACGTGACCTGGCATTTATTTTGCCTAACGCGTAATTTGGGTAATGACCGGTCATTACCCAATGGTAATGACCGGTCATTAACACATGTAGCTAAAATTGGCGCAAAATAAGCGCGACACAAGTCAGAGGTCTAATATTAGACACGCGCAAGGCAAGGTACGCCTCAATTTACGCTTATTTTAAATCATGGGTTATGTAAATGAGGATTTAAACCATGGGTTAAATTTAAACCTCCTTTGTGAATTCGGCCCTTTGAGTTTGAGATGAGGGCCTAGGTGATTGATCAAATAACAAGGATCCACGTCATAATTTCGTCATAATAAAACAAATAATACACATCATTTTGTTCGGGCATTAGTAGAATTACCTCACTCGGTCGGCTATCGCCTCGGGCGTGTTAGACTTTTCCAAAGGTACCTTGTGTGGGTAATTCTTACTAATGCCCTCACTGCTGTGTATTATTGGTATAATATCCATAAAATACAATCACCAGAATTGAAATAACTATCGCAATTGATCAGCACTAAATTCATCTAGAATTTGAAGAAAAATAGAAAAATATAGAAATTGAAGGAAACAAAACATGCGATGCTGCTGATGTTGTTGTTGTATGTTTGTATCTTTGTTTGTTAATTTTTTTTTTTTTTTTTTTTTTTTTTTAAGTGTAGGTGCAAATTGCCTTCAGTAAATATGCACTGAAATTTAGCTGAGTTACAGTTGTGTACCTCTCTCAAAATAGCCCTTTGGGCAAAAGCGAAAAGTGTAAGATTTATTGATACTGTTCTGAAGGTACATGTAGGAAAAAAAGCTCATTTTTCTTTTTAATGTTTGTCTTTCAGGGTAAAATCTACCGTGCTCTGGAGGAGATATCTCAGATGTATCGACTTCTTCCAGCATTCCCTATGTGGGTCTCCTACTTCTCAGACTACAGGGAATCACATTGGGCCATGGGCTACTTCTTAACATTTGCTTACGTTATACTTAAAGTAAGTAGAATCCACAAGCTCTGGGCCTGTATTCATTTCAATACTTGGAACTATGTCAGTATTTTACTTAGCATCTAGCTCAGCTGAGTAAAATGGCTGCTCTGTAAGGATCACATTTAAGTGTTTTACTGTAACATGGAGGCAAAATACATAATGATGGCCATCGCTTAATACCAGATCAGATATAAGGCATGTTTCCTAGATACGTGAACAAAAATACATTGAACAAAATACATTGAATTGTCTGTTTGGAGCCAGAAAGGCATTAACTCATATGCTTTACACAGGATTAACACCCTTCTGGCTCTGAACAGACAAAATACTGGTAAAGTACAATTCAGAGGATTCGCCTTTTTTATTTTTTTCCTGATTATCAAAACCAGATTAAAAGGAGTAGAAGGTTGTGTTATATGAAAACATTAACCACTATGTGAAGGTTTTTAAATTCTTTCTTTTTCATTGATTTCCAGGCCTTTACTGTGTACAGGAAACAGAAGGATTTAAGAAAGTCTCTACATGATGTTTTTATAGATGTGGTAAGTGCCTAGTGTGTCACAACAAGGTGACATTATATTAAAAACTTGTATCCTAAAAGTTAATTTTTTAAAATCCACACTTTTACAATGCAATCATTATTTTTGTTTTGAAGACATACTGTTGTTCCTGTTGTGTTGTTATGATTTTATTATACAATTTTGTAATTTAATGTTGCCTTGTTGGGACATACAGTAGCTGATATCTTGTTAAATTCAGAATTGTCATTGTTTTGAAATTCCATTAACCCTTACTGTACTGGGGGGGGGGGGCCTGGGAGGCCCCCCCCCCCCCTCGACATTTTCGGAGATTGCGCCGCAACCGCTTGGAATTTTGAATTGTCGTTTCATGACTTTTTTCCCTCAAGTCTTACGCACATTTTGATACCATTTTCGTCGAAATCGGATATACCTGTAAGGCGTTACATAACAATTAGTATGCGCATGTCATAAAAAAAAATTAAAAAAAATTACAAATTGCATCAAAATTTGCATAAATTATCATTATTAATTACATTAAAATAACTTTTTTGTGTTAGAAAAGAAGTTTCATATGAATAATGAGTTTCAACATTCAAAAATTGGAGTTTGACACGTTTTCTGTAAAATGCATAAAATTAGCGCGTTTTGCATAATTAATTAGGCTAACAACAAAAATTTGCATATTTGGAAAAACCTAATTATACAATCTTGTTCCTTACGTAAATATCTACAAACATGCAAATTTTCGTGTTCATCGGACAATCGACGGCCGAGATCATAGGGGGGGGGCCTCCCAGGCCCCCCCCCCCCAGTCAGAGGGTGCTCAAAATAGCCCAGTACAGTAAGGGTTAATACCATTATGTAGCCCGCCTTCATTTCCAATATTCATATCCAAATATTAACAGACATTGCCAATTTTCCTATTTGCAACTCCTGTTATCTTAGTGATCTTACCCTTTTGAACATTCATAACTTTGAAGTTGCTTGATTGAAATGTGTCTATTTTGTGCTTTCCCTCGAGACATAGTACAAATGAGTTAGAATTTAGATGATTTTAAGGCCAATACAGTATATTTACCATGCATGTACGTTCATGTATCAAATTTACTACTGAATTCCTTTTTTGTTCTTCCCATTTGCAGCAATATGGAATATCGCCCTCACAAGACCAGATTCGGAGAGTTGGTGAGGCTTGTCCGATATGCCAGGACGACTTTCAAGATCCTATCCAGCTGGCTTGCAAGGTTAGAATCAAACCTTTTTATAAAGACCACCCTATGGACTGCATGTGAAGGCCATGGGGGGGGGGGGGGGAGAGAAGGAGGTAAATTGGGCAACTTACAATTTACATTTGCCACTCTCCACCCAGGTATTATACAGCAAATTGATACTTGTTAGGAAACATTCTTTAATGCTGTGCTTCAGAATCAATGGCCAAGCTAGTAATATCATAGGGTCTTGAACACCATACATTATGATTTAATTGCTGTACTTGAAGCAAATATTATTGTTATTGTTAGTAGTAGTAGTAGTAGTATAGTCGTTATAAGTATCATGAATGACATCTTACGAAAGTTTTCTTTCTTAATCTTTATATGACTGTTTATACGATTGCTCTGTTATCCTCTCTTTGCAGCACATTTTCTGTGAAAACTGCGTGGCCATGTGGTTTGATCGGGAACAGACCTGTCCGATGTGTCGGGCTCAGATCGCAGCCTCGCCTATCTGGAAAGATGGTTCCACAGCTATGTCTATACAACTCTATTGAGAACCAAGTACATGGGGATTACAGACCCCAGACTATTTTAGCGTTGTCAATTTGAGGAGCCCTTTTTTTTCGCACTAGCAGTGATTCTAAAACGATATCGTTCAGTGATGAATTTGTAGGAATCAGAGGAACATGTTGATCAAGCTTGGCTGATTTGAACAATTGGAGGAACATTTAAAGGCCGTCTGTACTAGTTCGGCCAGAAGAGATTAGACCACCCAGCGAGGTCACTTAAAGGAGGCTATCTCATCAACTCGGCTCTCAATTGATAGAAGAAAAAGAGGATCATGGGGGACCAACAGGCACAGATTGGGGAAATTTTCTGTGTAGAGGGAGCAAGTAGTACAGTGGGGCTTTAAGAAGTTCATGTGTTGCTAAAGTAAGCAACCTAGAAGCAAGGCTGGCCACTTGTGGTCAATTTGAGGAATTTAGTTTTTTACTCATTGGCCCTCTGGCATCAAAGCCGTGTGACCGGGCTCCTGCTCTTTTGTCAGATCATATAATTAGGCCGAATTAGAATTCATTCAGTCTCTTTTAATCATGATAAAACCATAAGATGAACCACTCAGCTGTGGCCAATTTAAGGATTGTGTATTGAGAGATTGGTGGATGAGAATAATCTGGAGATGCAGTTCCTGTGAACAAGAGTACTTGTTCATAAATGCTTTGGCATTGCCAATTTGAGGAACACGAGGAGAAAGAAGATTAGTACGAGATGCTTTTTCTGGATTATCATGAGACTCAAGATCTTTTGGTGGTCATTTTGAGGAAAATTGTCATACCAGTGACCTATATGAAGGATTCTATATGGGAATAGTAGAGAATCAATTCCATCAATCATTCCATGTATCTTCCACCCTTATGACTTGCTTTTGAACGTCATGGTAGTTAAAAATATATTGCAATTAGAAGTACCCTTGAGGAGACATGTGGATTTAGATATATGATTTAAAAGCAATCAAAATATATGACATGAACTTTCGATATTAGATTATTGATATGGAACTATATATGACAAACTGTGATAAAAATGTGAAAGTACTTGATAAAGAGTCTTTTTGCAGAGAAGATACAAATATGAAATAACTGTTTATCTGTTGTGAAAGAAAAAGCAATATTTTTATCTTCATCTGCTATAACTTGGTTTGTAGTATATTTAAAATTGCACATTATTTGATGATTATGAAATTTCTACAATTTCACCTGCCAAACTTAGATATCATCTGGAGCCAGAAGGGTGTTAACTCTGTATAGTAGGGACTTTTAGATTGAGTGGACGAGAACACGACGAACGCCGACTGATCATGCGTGTCAACGTACTTAACTGCCCATGTTGCACTATGAACATGACATACAATGAAAGCGGACAAAATATACAGTTCCTCAGGTGGACAAAGGAAAATCCCTTCACTGCTATTATGTAAAAATGTGTAGAACAGGTGTCACATGCATATTCACCTGTTCTACACATGTTTACATAATAGCAGTGAAGGGATGTTCCTTTGTCAACCTGAGGAACTGTATATTTTGTCCGCTTTCATTGTCTGTCATGTTCATAGTGTTGGCTACAATTAGAAATCTTTTAGATTGCACTCGACGATATGCATGCAGGAAGTAACACAATAAACATCACGGACAAAGAAAGAGGACAAAATATGCAGTTCCTCATTCTACCCTCAACAAAAGAACATCCCTTCACTGCTAATATGTAAATATGTGTAGAACAGGTGAATATGCATGTGACACCTGTTCTACACATTTTTACATAATAGCAGGAAAAGGGATGTTCCTTTGTCTACCTGAGGAACTGTATATTTTATGCGCACGCGGCATACTAGTACCTTTCAGCATGTAAATGCGCTATATAAATGTCAATATGTATGTATGTATGCATGTACTAGATTTAGGAAAATCAAGGTTGACGCATTCTCGATCGCCGACTGAGACCACGCGACGCAGGCGCAGTGCCTTAAAATGACGTCACACGTTGCAGTCAAAGCTCTTGACGTGCATTTCTAAAAGTCCCTAATATGACATGAGGTTTAACGCCTTTCTAGCTCAAAACAGAGGATACAGCAGTCCTCTCATTGCTGTAGAAATCTGGGCCCTGTCTTACAAAGAGTTAATATTAATCGCAACTTATTTGTGATTGATATCAAACGCAACTATGTACGTAAGAGATAGGAGATTGCAAACTTGCGATTGATTTGGATCAATCTCAACTCTTTGTAAGACAAGGCCCAGAACCGGTCTCAAACTCACAAGACTAGCGGTTTGAGACAACACCTTTCCTATGTGTTCATACACTGAAATATTGTGACTTTCAGTTGATCTTTCCTTTGGAAATACCCAAGATAAGTTATGAAACAAGCTTGTGTGCTTAATCATAAATTGATAACGGATGAAAGAGTTGCCCTACAAGTACATAAAAGTGGCATGACCACTTAGCAAGTTGGAGATTCCCATATTTTGTAGTGATCACTTCTTCCAAATATTCATAACATTTTGTTTATTTATTCATCTGTATATTCTTTCATTCATGCATTCATTAGAAGTAAAAATCTGTCTCTGATTAAAACTTTCTTTAAGTCCTAACCCTTTGAATATCTCATACTAGTATAATTTAATATAAGGTGATTATTTTAGTGTCTTTTCTTCAATACCGGTAGGCAAATTATTGCTGTTACTATTTATATTCATATTTATGGGAAAGGGAAAATTCATACTCTTGAAAGGCACCCTTTATTCCTAGTGATACCAGCATTGCTTTTTTTATTTTTGTTTGGGGGGGGGGAGGGGGGTCAGTACTACAGTTTTTAATGCTATGAAAGGTGCCAATTCTGAAAGTAGTAACATCCAACTCTATTGGGCTTCGGTTGTTGTGTCACTGTTTTTATCTTAGACATCAAACAAGTGTTAGCTTCTTTTTTTCTATTTTTTTGGATGTTACTTTTAGTTTACAAGCACTACCCTTATTACCATTAGAGTTTTGATCAATCATGAACAATACATGATCATTTTAGTCTTATTGAACAAAACATAGTTTAAAATATTTGTACAGAATCCCCTTACATATTTGCATGTATAGGATTTTGATATTTTTAAACAATTTTGTTTAATTAGAAAATGGTCAGTGGTGCAAGTAGTAACTAATATGTTCATGTGCAGCAGATTTGTATAAAGATTAAAGAGTATGTTATATGCTGTTCATATCTGTTAAATATGATATATTATGATAAATTGTTAAAAGTGAAATAAAACTTAAGTTTCTACATAATCTGTTTCATGTGCTCATCATTTCATTTCTCATATAGTAGAAAGTTAAAGATAGAGTTGAGCTCTAGTCATGCGATTGCATTGTGGAAAAAATGGTGTGGAATGGATCAGAAAAAGTTGATCATGTAGCATGTTAGAATTGGTGTGTACTGCAAGGTTCTGGAGTCATACAAATCATAATCAATTTGGCCCAGTCTTGGTAAAGTAACAAGCACTGTACACAGAAAGATGTATATGGGACTACCAGGGGACTACACAAATGGTGTCGGGGGTAACTTACCTTGATTTCCTCATCTTTATATGCCCATCACTCGGCCAGTATACATTGTTCCAAAATTGGTTGGCAAATGAAATTTATTTGTAATCTTGAACATTCAGCGTAAGTTTCGTTTGATTCTGTGAGCATTCATTTTCTTTTCTTTTTTACCAGAACTCAAGTTTATCTTTAAGTACATATAACCCCTTTTTCTGTTAATGCAATGAACAGCAAGAGAATCAAAGGCAAAGTAAAATAGAATAGACCTACAAAAATACTACTTTTGAATGATTGCAGCAATTGTTTATATTTGCCACAGTAAGACAAATTATAATTATTGTGCTTTAAGTTCAAGAATCAAGGTCCTCTTAACCATTTCATTTTGATTGGAAAGTAGATCCATTCTTAATTTGTTTGTTGTGATGCCTTTTTTAAAGCAAGCTCTGAACATAATTTTATCTTGGAGAAACTTTTCAACTTCAGTCCGAGCTTACTGTCAAATTTCTTCTACATAGTAATCTCTACCTCTCCCTATCTCTCTATCTTTCTCTCTCTCTCTCTTTCTCTCTCCCTCCCTTCCTCTTACCCCCACCCCCTCTCTCATACATCACAGCTCCATCAGCACTGCACCAATAACACGAGACATACACAACACTAAATACACCAATGGAAGTCTTCCTTTGATATTTTTATTTTGTAAATTTTTTTCCTTCAACTTAGGTTAGTCAAGATCAAATGATTACAATGATGGGGCAAACCAAAAACCAAAGTTTACACACACACACATTATACATTACATAAAAAGTCCCTCACATATTTATAATCCCTTTGTACACATTTGTTTACAGGTGATCCAAAAAGGTACAACAAATTGTTATCACTGCCCATCTTCCCCTAACCATCGCACAAACAAAACTGAGGAGGGGCAAAAGGCAAGAAAGTAAAAGAGGACTGAATCTTAAGAAAAAGGAGAACATGATAGAAAATTGAACGAGTATCAAAATACGGTCTGTTTCAAATCCAATATATCATACTGCAATACATGTATGTACTATAAAATAATAGGAGTGTAACTAATTTGAACTGCAATTGGAGTGAGAATTGCTGTACAGTCACAATTGTCACAGAGGTGTGCTGGGGAAATTTATTTACCATCTGTGCTTGCAGATGATTACTGTGATACCTTTTCAAAAATTCTAATTGGTCTCTTTTATGGCTAAGGCACTTCAACTGAATTTTTGTCAGAATTGTTATGCATTACAGACAGAGTACCATGATAGTGAACAACAAAGTCCATTGACCTTACAAATAAATTAAATAATAAAAAAATACTGCATTTTCATGCTCATTGCAGCACAATGTTTTGGGGGAGCCTAATCCAAACATAATATTTTTTTATACAGACAGCATTTCAAAACAACTTTTGAAGCAGCAATATTTCAGATGTTTTGAGCAAAGGATGAACATAAAGTGTCAGCAAAAAAGTTTGACGAACCACATGTATTTTTTTTTTTTTTTTACATATTCAGTTTTTATGAAGGCCCCTCAAATGGGCACAACAAAATTGGATGTGTGAAATGTGAAATAGAAGGGTGAAATGGTAATTGTGTAGATACAAATCTTTTCAGAAATGGTGCCCTTTCTTGACTTTCAGGTTAAAAAAAGGTTGCAACAATATCATTTTTGCTCAATATGCCTGCAGTGACAAATCTGTTATTTAACTACTTGCCCTAATATGTAAAGTACATAATGATCAAGATTCTTTGTCAGATGTCAAATTGATTTTCCTGCCTGTTGTCATACTTTCTTTTTATCTGGGGCAAGCGCGCAAGTAGGCTTGGAGCATACTTGAGAATTAATGACCATATAACCCTTTGTATACCATTTCATTTCATTACACATGCATTTCCAATAGGGTTTCAGAAACACGTAAAGAGTCATTCCAGCCTCGGTATTCAATGGCTAAAGAAAATGTTGAGTTCAAAACGCTTGACCAAAACGCAACTTTATCTTTAATCATGTACAAGCGAGTAATACTTGGCTTTAAAAATAAAAATTGCACACTGTCAATGCTACCCTTCTCCCAATATTCTTGTGATATTTATTTTTTAAATAGTAACAGAGATAATAGAGCTGTTCTTCTGGATGGACACAGAGGGGATGAGAGAAACAGTGAACTCCATTATTTACATAAAACAACAGTTTGGATGAGACCGTAGCAGCTCCAGCTGACCAGCTCATATGTTGAAGTTGTGCAGATCGTGGAGAAATGCATTTCACTCAATTTTCCACGAAGTGAGATTTACCACTCTGTTCATATTGATTCGCTTCACGTGAGAATGCTTTTTAGCAACAATGTCTAGATTCTATCTAGCACAAAAAAGGAGAATACATTGGTAACAAATAAAAATGAATGAATGCTTGACAAAATTATAATTACACTGTACATGATACACGAGGAGGAAAAACAAAGATGTGCTTGTTAAACCAAGCAAAAGACCAAGACTAGGATATAATGATATGTACAACAATCTTATGATATTAGTGAGAAAATACTTGCATATATGTAGCACGAAATTCAAAACCGTGCAGAAATAAATAATTCCCATTCCCACTACACATACTGCTGATCTTAGATCGACGCCTACATGTAGTACCTCGCAATATCCCTGCCGATAAAAATTACCCATTAAATGAGCGAACGAAGCTTGTCTTTACATTTCCATTCCGTACAAGATGGGGCAAATTTCGTCATGAATACAAAAACAACAGATAATAAGATCTACATGTAGGTTTAAATGGCGAAGTTACAAACTCGCAGGTTACATAAATCAATTTATTGGAAAGTTTCTTTGGAAAAAAACTTAATAGCAGGGGTGATAGTGAGCACTAAAAAAAAAAAGGTTTTTTGTTTTCCCCTCAACCACGCCCCCCTTGAGTAAAAAAAAAAGAAGAGGATTCGCGGGGAAAAAATGGCATCTAACAACATTCCCCCCTTTCGAGTAAGAAAATTGGGGGGAAAATAGGGGAAAATAGGGACGAATAGAGAAAATAAGGGGGAAATCGGGAAAATCAGGATAAAATAGGGAAGAAAAAAAATCTGGTAAAAAAAAAACAAAAACAAATCTGGATTTTTTTATATTTTTTATTTTTTTTAAATAAATCAGGAAGAAAAAAAAAATCTGGAAAAAATCTGGGAAAAATCAAAAAAAATCGGGAAACCAATTTAAATCGGGTTTTCATCAGGCCTGCTTAATAGTTAAAAACAGCAAACCTGCTACTGCTGTTTTTTTACAAGAATTTATAATTAAAGCTGAAGTGATGCTATAATTTAGAAATATAGATCAAAGTACACTTTAGAAATAAAGATCAAAGTACACTAATAATGTAACTCTGTTATCTGATGAAAAAATACTTTTCTTACACTGATACATCATTCCAGAGAGATTTCTTTTTTTTTAATGAATTTTTAAATGTGTAGATTCTGTAAATATGAAATATCATCATGGAATATCTTTGATGAAACAAAAGTCAGCTTGAAATTGGAAACAATCTAGAGGACCTACGGATGTTGCAATTACCATTTATAGTAACACAACATGGTACAAACAACAAAATAAATGATCTTGTATTCTGCCTGCAATGATCTTGTGTTGCCAATTCATGAAAATAACAGCGATTTAACTGTTCCAGTGGTGTTGCATGGATGGATACTGGATAGAATTCCATTCCTCGTCTGTATTTAATGAAATTTTATCATGGTGTTATGACATAAACAAACTTGGATCCTATGTTTACCAAAAAAAAATGCATAGTCTTTGTAAAGCTAAAATTCATTGTTTAAATAAAAAATGTACGACAAACATGGCGACATATCTTATTATGCTTGGTGCCTGTCTATTGTAGCACACACTATTCTGAAGTTTATCCACAAAATTCCAAAGCTCACTTGAAATGTTTGTGAGTGTCTATACAATGTGGTATGCTTCTTGGCAATGACCGTGATTCTCTTGCATGTAAACCCACGCTAAATATATGTACGTCCATACATCAGCGAAAAAGATAAACTTCCCCAATATCCCCACCTTTGGTCTTAATCCTATACTTGCGTTCACACTGCTTATTAGTAACAATTTTTCCAACTGACCCTATAGCAACACACGTTACACAGTAACGAATGAGACGAAAACATACAACAGTGCGGAAACATACTAAAAGCATCTAAGCATTGATCAGGAATACAAATTTCTTACTTACGTACATGTACTTCTTCCCTCGCCAGTCTTTAAACATGACTATTGGGCTTTACCTCCACATTGGCAACACTTTTCTCTCCTTCCACCTTCCCCTAGCATGTGCTCTTTACTTATCTATACAAAAGTACTGTACATGAATAAAGCCTTAGCTAAATTTTAAACTACGATATTCCATATACATTTTACTAGCGCCAGTATATACACACACACACAAAAAGATATCATACTCTAAATATTATCTTGATATTAGTGAAAAGATGCCAAGAGTCATAATTATTCATAATGTGATATGTGCAATACAAGAACTGTTTATTATTATTTTCATTAGTGATCTAATCTTATGATGCATCATTAGTTAATAGGTGGCTGCGCATGCAGATGACATCCACAAAAACCTCAATGAAGAGTTACTATTAATATTTGTAAGGCAATTAAAAGTATTTAAAGTCGCATAGAAGTCAGCTCTCATGGGGAATTCGACACCGTTCGGGTGTTTACCCAATAACAGGTGTTGTCAATCACCAGGGTTAGCCTTGAGTTTTATGACCATTAGACCTTATGTAATGCTTTGCTTTTCCTTCGCCCGAAGAATCTCCAAGCATGCTCCGAGAGACTAGGGGGTAATTCTTGACTGGCAAACCGGTTTGCTGTGTGCAGATTTGTACTCCCATTAATGGTATTTCCACCAAGTCTGTTGTCAGCGAATTACAGCCTTCTGCACATGGAAACTGACTACCCACTCCCTTTAACTCAAATCCTACCAACCCGCTATAATCATCCTTATTACATCCTTATTATCAAGTTAGTTCAAAAATCTCTTTATAAAAATACATCTATCCAAAAGTTTAATGCAGTCTTTGAATGACTGCCCAACCACTGCATATAAACTCTACACTTTTAATCTTTTATCATTACATAATAATAATAGTATATAATCTGATCATCAGCTGCAACTTATAAAATAATTCACAGGGTGAAATTTCTATAAAAGATTTGTTGATTTTCGATTATCATTTATAATTTCAGAGTTGAATTGTTATGTCACTGCATAACATGTTTTCCTTTTGTATTTTTAGAAGGTATAATTAGAGAAGAGGGATCAGAAATGTGAGTTTTGTGTGAAGTTTTTATAAAACATGTCATGATTCTGCTATTCAATGTTTCCTAACGGTGTATCAATCAAACAAAGCAGTGTGTCAGTGGGTGTGGCGGAAGTAAGTTAAATGAATTTAAAATACTGCAAAGGACAAATATCTGTACTACGAATGCAAATAGCACAATCATTTGCACATAATTACCCTATTTAGCATAAGGATATATTCAATAAGCCTCACTCACCCCCCCCCCCCCCCCTCCCCCAACACAGGTGTGTGATTGTAAACACATGAAAATCAGGAAATAGCACAAACATTCCAATGCAACATGAGACAATATATTGCCTGACTCAATGGTAAACAAACTCTTTGACGGCCGGTCCAATTCTGTTTATCTTTCTTTTCTCATGTATGACTTCTAAGGTGGACACCATACATTCGGTCAACTCCAAGATCAACGACAGCAGAGACATATTTTACAGTCCGTAACGTAGCCCCTCTACGGTTCCAACATCAAAATATCCCAGTGCCTTGAATTCACACCTCAATGACAAGAGCATAGTAATTTCTCATCGTCTAACACATGTCAGTTTTGGAAGGTCTTCCGTTGCCAATGTCCAAGTGCCTCAAGTTCTTTAACATCTTTCTTTGATCACACCCACAGCAAATATATCGTTCTTGCATGTTAAATGTCTCCTTTGAAGGCTTTGAGGCATGTCTGTTTATGGGTTCCGGTGCTGATGATGTCCACTTTCCTCAAAGTCATCCATATCATCGACACCAACACATAAATATCTTTCAGTCTGTTGCATTTCGCTCAAGAGTTCGACCATTTACAATGCCCCACGCTAGTCCGTTTCATCGTCCTTGCGAGTGACCGCATCAATGGCCTGCTGAGGGATCTGTGTGGGGTCAGACAGGATGGACGTGGTCCGACTGAGAAGGGTCAATGAAGACAAAACGGCTGGAGAAGGAAGGAAGGAAAACAAAAATGATGTAAATATTAACTGTGTGACGGGTTATTCACAGAAGACGAATAAACCACTGATATCATCACTTCATTTAGGGCATGGCTAGCCATGTGTGTTGCATAGTGTTTGTTGTGATTTTTCTGGTTGCAATAAAGCATAGCATGACCGGTAGAACAGCGCCAACAAAGAAAATTGTCAAATTTCTAAACTGGAGTCTAACTACATGACGTAAGTGCCATACAGGGGCTTGAACCACTGATCTTAACATATCCCAGTCATAAAACCACTCTACCACAAAACCTCTATCAATATATAATCTGTTTGAAACCGGAAGGGCAGTGATTTATATCATTTTTTGTAACAGAGTTAAAACCTATCTGGCTCTAAACAAGGAATATCATCTTCTCGGAGCCAGAAGGGCCTTAAATCTGCGTTCAAGCATAGGAGTCAATGTTCTTGTGTCTCCAAATTGACAATATAAAGCTCTTCTATCAACGATAAATCTAATATCTTGGAGTGTTTTACAAAGACTAAGATCAACTTTAAGTTGGACTTAACTATGGCAGGCCATACAAGCTGTTTGCTCTCACCATTTACTGGCATTGGTTTCTCAAGGGACGTACAAATCATGGTCACAAATCCACAGAGTAAATATTTTTTGATAATTCATTATTGAAGGAAAAAATATTATATTGTGGTCGAGTGGATACGTCGTCGGACTGTCGATCACAAGGTCCGCGGTTCGAGTCCCGCCGCCGCACTAATGTCCTTTGGCAAGACATTGATCTACATTTGCCACACTCCACCCAGGTGAAGTAAATGGGTACCTGGTAGGAATTTATTCCTTGAAATGCTAGGGCGCCGTTTGGCAGCCGTGCTAAAGCCAGGGTAATAATCGGGAGCGCCAGGAGGGTCAAATCCGACTGACATGAGCGCTATACAAGAACCCACTATTATTATTATTATTATTATTATAATAGTGAGAGCAAACAGTGGCATGAACGGCCTGTCATATTTAAGTCCAATTTAAAGTCGATCTTAGTCTTTGTGAAACACACCCTAAAACCATTAGAATAACCATTTGATAGTCTACATGTGTGTATACAGGAAAACTAATAATCAAGGGGAAACTTACTGGGCCGAAGAGTTAGGAGGGAGCAGTGCTGATCGAGCCAAGACCGAACAGATCTTGTTAACTCCTCATTACTTGACGTTGAAACCGTGCTGTTGAATGACTCAAACAGAGGTCGGATAATAATGCTAAACTGATGTAGGAGGACAAAAAAAGGCTAAGGAGAGCAAGATATGTTTGACTCACATGTTATTATGGTTTATTGCCATTTAGTCTACTGCCAGTATAATCCCATGTTATCTATACCCAGTATATGAAACATACAAAAGACTTTATTCCTAATGTAATCTAATTCAATGCATAATTATTTGGTAACCCATTGACTACTGAATTCATTTATTCCCATAAGCTTAATACAGTACCCACCCACTTCTGATAGGTAAAAGGTTAAGTGACAAAAGTTCACAATGGCGGTCAACTCTTCATTTCGCTGGTCAAGCAAAGTCTGCGAAGTGATAGGTTTTCAATGTACAACTGTTTTTGATGCAAAAATTAATCAAATTCAAATTGAAATGTAAAGTTTATTCAACACTCTTCATAAAAACATTTAAAACATACAAATACAGAAAGGAAAAAAAAGAACATAGTGATAAAAATTACAATGGCAATTTATGAGAGCATTTGGGATAGGCAGAAAAGAGGGATTCCTTATATGAAAGCCTACCCCTAAACACACGAATACAGGGGAAAAAAGGGAAAAAGAACATACTATAATGTACAATCAGAGTAAAAAAAACACTAACAAGAGAGTGTAACAAACTAACTCAACAAATGTGTCAAAGTTGCCCATGCTATTCTACTGATTATTCTACTTATTTAACAGAAATTGTTTATAAATAATTTTAAAAAGATTTAGAGTTTTGCACAGTAATAAAAGGATACAATCCAGAACTTCCAGTTGTGCGTGGTTCTCTCTCTAACATATTCATCAAACACATCTCGCATCATGTCCACCCGTTGCCTGGTGACGGGGACTCCACTCGCTGGCAGCTGTGATTGGCTCTCACTGATCATGTGACATAGAAATGAGAGAAAAGGCAAAGTTGAGTGATATACTGCATGTTATTCTTCACTGAATGGTTTTGCTTTAAACTGTAGTGGAAGATAATATCTTCCAGCACTGCATTTGTTATATTAAACTTTGTAATATGAAATCATTCTGATTGCTTCATTTATATAGACAGGTACAGGGTCATTACCAAACAAAGTGATTCTATATCAGAAAAAAGAGACATTTCAGAACATTTTTCGAGCGTACAGACCTTTACAAATTGCACACAGTGCATATTTACCCATGCACTCTCAAACATGTATTATTTGTATAATGCACAATAAGTAGGCATGACACTATTGCCAAAATGTCTCTTTCTTCTGAAAGGGGAGTGCCTGCACTGATTCTCAGTGAATGAGCTTACCTGATGTCTGTATGCAAACCAGCTATTTCTTGCTTCAGTTTGTTGATCTCTTCCTTCATATGCCTCCGGTCTGACTGGAGTTTCCTGGTGTACTCCACACCTACAAGACCAAAAGGAACAATTTGTGAAGTCAAGGATAGGGTTGAGGTTTGGTCATGCGGTTACATTTTGACAGAAAAAGAATGAGAAAAGCTGACAAATTATTTTGCATCTTTACCAGAACTCAACCTTCCCTTTAATCTTCTTGTACTCATCACTCAAGCACCCTTCAGACACGACACAGAAAAACGCTTGAAAAATTGCTGTGGAAAAACTTTGCGCTTAAAGAGGCATATCTTTGAAATAGAAAAAATGTTTAATAGCCTAAAAGTGGTACTCAATGGTACAGTATAAGCGTTGTAAGATACAGAAAATTTCAGATCACTACACTAATTAGTGCTGTAACATCACGGATATCTCCAATTCCGTTTAACCGCCAGTCAAAACCGGACGGTTTTCGGTTAAACGATTAAAAAAAAAAAAAAAAAAAAAATTTGCAGACAAGCCAGGTCCGTTTGAAAAAGCGGGAAGGACTTTCATTTAACTGCAAGGTGCAGTTATAGGCGCCGATTTGTGCACATGAACTTGTCACAAATAATAGTAACAATGTCGTTTTTAGAAGAATGTGTAAGATCATTAATATAAATAAAAAACAGTAGAGGACATAGGATAGATCCTTGTGGTACACCATGTGTAAAAATTGGATGAATTATTATTATAAACTACATATTGAGATCTATTACAAAGATTACTTTCAAACCAAGATGACAGACGAATTGGAGTGTTGTTGTAGTTTCCGAGTGGTGAGTCAACACACTGATTACTGAGCTAGGAGACATTGCCAGGCATAGTGCCAGGTGAAGAGGCATAAATCGAAACTTAAAAAAAAAAAAAAAAAAAAAAAAAAAAAACGGGAAAACGAAACCGTCCAATTGAAAACGGAATCCGCCATGGGCGGTCGGATACCGGACGGTTAAACGTTTGACTACAGCACTAACACTAATCTTGTTAAATTTTGCCACATGACTGAATGGGTCATACATGTACGTAGCTGCTACGTTGTATGTGTATTTCACTTAGAATATAAGATGGTCTCAACATTCTTGGGACTTTCAATCATGTTCCTTAGAAGATAATGGTATCTTTTAAAAATATTCATGCACATGTACTACAAAGAAAGTATTAGATTACACTAAAAGAAGACCGATCCTTTGTGGTTTCGACTCCAGCTCTGGAATTCTCTGCCCTTAATGATCAGGAATGCATCTTCCCTTTATGATTTTAAGAGAGCCTTAAAGACACACCTTTTCTTACAGTAGTGTAACAATTCTTGTTTTGATGTTTCGGTGGGCATGTAGTTGAGTTATTTATCCTCTTATATATGTTGATGTTGATTGTCAGGCATACTCTTTTAATGTAAAGCGCATAGAGAATCAAGTGTTAATTATAAAGTTATTATTATTATTATTACTTACCTTTCACAAGCATGTTGGCCTTGCTGATCTTAGCACTAGAATTCTGAGCCAAGGACGGGATCATTGAATTCAACGTGTCGAAGCCAGACTGTATAGAGATTAAAATAGAAACAAACAACCATTAAATACCAATATCAATATCAGTTTGATAGTAATCCATCCGTCAGTTCTAATGAGTATGCGTTTACAAGCTATTTTTGAATACATAATGAGCCCCATGACCTTTGACCTTATGACCCCAAAATCTAATCAGTTCATTAGCTCTGTAAGATACATGCATGACCTAAGTTTGGCAGGAATCCATTAGTCGGTTCTTGAGATAACGTGATCACGAGAACGGGACGTACGGACGGACGGACAACCCAAAACCATAATGCCTCCGGCTACTTCTTAACGGAGGCATAGAAAACAGCAATATTCAGGCGCATGAAATGTAAACGAATATCAAGGGTGGTTTAGGCCCCTGTTTCATATACCATGATAGCTATAAGCTACTGAATTCCTTGCATTTGATTGGCTATGAACAGATTTGTCATAGATTTGCACCAGTAATTATCGACAACAAGTTTGATAAAAACAGGGCCAAGATTCATGAAATGTTCATGGTGCAAAGTGCAAACTTACCGAAGCACAACCAAAATAAACTGAATTTCTGAAATGTCCACAAATTTCTTGTGGTTAAAATGACTGCCATGTACAATTCACAAAAGTTTCAATCAAGAAAGATTTGTTTCGTTTTAGAGTAGTCAAGTACACTTACCCTTATGTTGAATCTCCTCTTTTGTTCAGCTGAAATATGAGATAACTTCCCTCCTCCTCTTTCCTGTATCAAACAACAAAAGAACAAATTATATCAATATTAAAAATGATTATAGCAAAGCCATTAAAGTCTCTTTGAAAATTTATGTATGGTTAGACAAATAAATAGGGAAAAATTGAGTAATGGGTACCTCTAGAAATGATGAAGACCCTTTTTTCAATATTTCAATTCCTTTCCTTTCTTCCTTTTCACTCTTAGAACCTCAGTATTTGAATAACATCGATCTATACTTGTTGATGTTGCTAACTTGCTAAGCACACGTCTCATCATGTATTTTTCACATTGTAAATTCTACTTTGATTCATTCAGCCTGATAATTTTTTTATAAATCCAGTGCAATAAATACCATTTCAATTCAAATTAAATAAGATGAGAGTCACCTTCGTGACCAGGATATAAAATATGAAATCAAAATTGAAACACTTTTTAATTGTTTTGGTCCCTGTTTACACTGTGTCCATATTCCCCCAAGCCTTAAATAGTAAAGACGAAGGTGTAAGATGCAATGCACGCCAAACACAATATGTCAGTAACAAGTTTTAGATGAAACAGTGATAAAAAACAGAAAATAAAGTTTTTTAAAGACGAATTGCAAAGTTTCCTGAAACGTGCAGGAAGGAAATATTAATGATGAATAAATTTGATTTCTTGGAAAAATTAAAATCATAATCTCTTGAAACACTTTGTTGCTTTTCAAAAGCAGACTTTTTCTTGGATTCTGAAATACAATTTTAAACATGTGCGTGTACATAAAGGTGAAAGAATAAGTCAAAAGTATCCCAAAAATAAGAGTCATGTTCAATCACACAATACAGGAACTCATACAAATGATCATCTTTAAAATCTCATGATTCACGTATTTTAAATACATAATTTCAATTCTTTTATAATTAAACATATCTGCATATACATAAATGCAAACACCAGTGAAAGAAGTATAAACCTGGAAACTGTGCAGAAACAAAAATAAATAAACAAATAAACACAATAATTTTTTATAAACCTGAGGGGTGGGTATGGGAAGGGAGAGTTGACAGAGATAGCCGACTTAGAACTTTTTGTTCATGCTGAAATAGTACACATGAAGGCAGATACTGATATATCCATTTTAAATTATTTATTTAAGAGATGTTGACTCTAGGCCTAGTTTACTCTATAGACATTTGTTACACCAAAAAAGGGAAGCATCGTCAAAAGGCATAGAATGTCATGTGCAAAATGAAATTGGGTAATTAAAAAATTAAATAAATGAAATTATGAAATTGTGCATAAATTATCAAATTGTGTCCAATCACAGCAACATATTATTTTACATGTGCATTAATTAAACATAAAAGTCAAACCTCCTTTACTTTATCAACCCCCTTTCTGTAAAAAACATTCTCTTTTCTTTCTTTATTTTCCCCCTCAAAGCCTCACTGTACTACTTGTAGCTACTTGCTCCCTCTATATAAAACAATGCCTCATCTATGACCATTGGTCCCCATGATCCTCTTTTTTATGTTAATTGAGAGCTGAGTTGATGAGATATCCACCTGTCAGTGACCACCCTGGGTGGTCTAATCCCTCCTGGCCAAACTAGTACAGACAGGCTTTAAACCCTTTCGTACAGACTACCTGCCTGTAAAACTTTTTTCTTTCTTTTTTTCTTTTAATACAGAATAAAATGAAGTATAGAGGGGACAGTTTAATTCCATTTGTTTAAAATTCTGAGAGCTACTTCCGTCCCATCTCAGCGTTACATGAAATGATCACAAACATAAAAGCTAAAAAAAAAGTTGAAACTGGTGAGGAAAGCACTACAATATAACATGCTATGAACATCAACACATTGCAATGACACAGCAAAACAAAACTCAAAACAGGGCTCGGCACTATACGTTGCTCTGACATAAACCCTCATAGCAAGTAGAGGAGACAGAGTTGTGACACATGCTCATTTGCACACTCAAAGGGCAATTCATATAGAGCTCCAGTAGTTCCTCCCTACTGTACAATGTACATACAATCTTTGTGAAAGGAACTGTAGGGAGCTCCACAAATTTGTCCTATAAATAAGCATGCATACACATGTCACAACTTTATCTCTTCTAGCTATGAGAACCCTCATATAACCCATATCGCTTCTGACTGCTAGGCTAAATCTAAACAAAGGGATATCAGTCAGTTTTGCTCATTCAGAGTGAAAAACAGACTCAAATATGGTTGGGACTCGATACATTATGTGCAATACAAAGCCTGAAATACAGTGGATAGAGCCTGAAATTCATTTAGCCTAAAAACTGGCATTCATATAAAATGTAAGATATGAATATTGGTCTTTTCAATATTTTTTCGGTATGGGGGGGGGGAGGGGCTTTGAAAATTTTGCACAATGACCTGTTGATTGAACATTGCTTCATCTGTGATAAGTGAAAATGATATTGAGATATAGAAATATTGTCAAACTGATGATCATATATCCATAGCAAATCTGCATTTCCCAGAAGTAAAGTTACCCATGCCAGACATCCTGATATCTCACTTTCGTAATATGAAAATACCCAAGCCTAACTTTGGGTTCCCAAGCCTACAGGGCAACCGCTAATGTCGAGCCCTGCCTAAAAGAATGAAATGCGGTTCCCCAAAAAATAAGGAGAACACACAGAATTGAGCAGGCAAATCATTAAGAATAGAGTCCCTTAATTCTTTGCCTACCTCTTCCTTTGCAGACATGTTCACATCACTCATGCTCTGTATGTATGGAGAGAGACACAGACAGGGTGGGGTAGGGGAGGGAATGGTGGGGGTAGGGTGGAGATAGGGTAGGGGTAAGGTAAGGTAGGGGTACAGTGAGAGTACGGTGGGGGTAGGGTTGGGAAAAGGTAGGGATACGTGAAGATAGGGTAAGGGTAAAGTCGGGGTAGGGTAGGGGTACGGTGGGGGTAGGGTGGGGTAGGGTATGGGTGGGGTAGGGTATGGGTAAAGTGGGGTAGGGTAGGGGAATGGTAGGGGTATGGTTGGGGTAGGGTTGGGGAAGGGTAGGGGTGTGATTGGGTAGGGCAGGGGTAAGGTAAGGTAGGATAGGTGTATGATATGGGTAAGGCAATCGTGGGGGTAGGGTAGAGGTACGGTGGGGGTAGGGTTGGGATATGGTGGGGATAGGGTAGGGGTACAGTGGAGGTAGGGTAAGAGTACAGCAGGGTAGGGTAGGGGAATGGTTGGGGTGTGGTTGGGGAAGGGTAGGGGTATGGTGGGGTAGGGTAGGGTAGAGTAGGGTAGGGTAGGGGTAAGGTAAGGTAGGATAGGTGTATGATGGGGGTAAGGGTAAGGCAATCGTGGGTGTAGGGTAGGGGAATGGTGGAGGTACGGTACAGATACAGTAGGGGTAGGGTAGGGGTAAGGTAGGGTAGGGGTATGGTAGGGATACAGTGGGTTGGGGTAGGAGTAAGGGAGACTTGTTACTCTCTAATCATAACACAACATAATAAGAGTTTCCTAACAATTAAGGCTCGCTTACATTCATTTTTCTAGAAACTGAAGCAGGATCTATTTTAAAATTGATACCCTTCACAATATTGAGGTTTATAACACATAGGACATTTGTTGCATGCACTTCTTTTTCATCCCCATTGCCTATTCATTGACACATCAAAAAAGAATTCTGTGGTAAACTTCAGTTTCCAACATCAAATGTAATTGAGCCACTACTGTGACAACCGGTTTGGATAGTTTTCGAGATTTCGAGATTTCACAAAAAATGAGAAATGTTTACATCATTTTGCAGCTGCCAAGTAACTCTTTCATTATGTGTTTTGCATGTTCATACATGTTGTGTATTAGGGTAAGCAGATGTAATCTACGTCCTAGCAATATCTAAAAGGCAGATTAGGTCACTCTATATAATGAAGAAAACAAAACAACATAACACCTTGGAAATCTTCACAGGGTATTTCTATCCTAAACACATCTATACAATATATGATTTTGGGCAGGACAAGCCATATCTACATATCACACCATGAATAAATAAAACCACAGATAATGGTCACTAAAAAGTTACATAAATCTATGATGAATAACTCATTCCATTTGTTACCTGTCTTGTGTTGACAGCATCGACTGTCAGAACAAGACTGGCAACCTGTGGAATAGTAAAAGTTTATTTCTAATAATAATGGATAGATAGCATGATTTAAGTAGAATAGTTTGCAGAAGAATTTACAGGGATAGATTATATCACTGTAAGAGCATGATGGCTTAGACTTTAATTTCTTTCAGTTGGTATTGACAATATCAATTAAATTGAAGGTAAATGGCTAGTCATTTTATCAAGTGTTGGATATCCATTGCACATTATAGGAGCAATACAAGAAAGCTATGCAAGGGACTTAATTCTATTTTATAACGTGTGTAAGGAACTTCCCTATAACATACTGCATGAAAATAACCCACTGCTAAAGCGCTAAATGATGCTAGTATGACTCTTTAAACCTGAAAGAAAGAATTCTGTCTTTGCGTTTACTTACATCCATATCTTCGATGACAGACATTGGGCTCGGTGCCGGACTGATGTTGATGGGTGTGGTACTCAGAGAGAATGCCGGTAACGACACGAGCGGTTCTTTCGCTGGTTCTATTTCTGAGAAAATGATTAGCATATCAAAGCGTATGATTAGAAAAGGCCTGTGCAGTTAATCAAGTTAATGTTGGGGGGGGGGGAGATGAAGTGGGAGAGTGGGAGTGTGGGTGAGAGAGGAAGGAAGGGGACCGAATTTGACTCGAGTGTTCCAAAAGGATACTGTTAACTTACAGAATTAAAACTATTCTAACTGAATATTACATTATACAAATTTCTTATAAAAAATTGCGACATAAATGCAGACCAAAGGTACTTTTGTTTCGCATACGTAATGGCTTGTTAGTACAGAGAGGTAGTGTTATATCAAACCTTACATTATAGGATGGCAAAGGCTTAGAAAATCAGAAATTTGAAAGTTTGAATTGCTTTTGTTCTTCCGATAGACATTTTTTTTCTTTCATACATTAGCTTGAACACAATATATATGCAACAGTATTTATTGATTTTGTTTTTTTCTTTCTTACAGGCACAGTTCATTCACTGTGATACTCCACTGTGATGGAATGCCTTAATAATTAAACAAGTCATTTGCTTTAGTATTAGAATGAAAAGAAAGATAAATGTAATTTTGACTCACTTTGCATGGGTTTGCTCGACTGACCAATGGTACTGGTTGCTATGGTGATCACTGGGCTAGCCGTTGTTGCATTGTTTGATAACTGAGGGGATGTGAATACCGACGCAAGCGATGATGTGAAGAATCCCGCTGTAGGAGGCCGGGGAGTCTGCGTTTTTGGCGGCTCACTCGACTAAAGAAGAAAAAAAAATGTTGTAAAGGGTCGTGGATAACACATGGCATCATACAGGCAGTTTCAAAGAACAATGTCAGTAATTGGTAATACACTGTATCAGTATAGCAAACTACTCCAAAGACCACATATGCACCTGCAACTATTACTCTGCAGTAGCTTCCTGCTCTTACCATATTCGCAACTCCAACCCTGTACCCTTCACTACACCCAACCCTTATCCTAACCTTAAACCTACAGTATCCTAAACCAAAACTGCAACCCTAACCCTAACCCTCTACTTTTAACGAAATCAAGCCTGGAGCGATTGTTGCCACAACAAATGTTGAATCACCCCCAGGATATATCATATCTTTTAATGCTTTGATAGGGGAGTTGCTTATTTTTGGCCAGTTTCTAGCCCAAGTGGGAACACAAATTCCAAGGAAAATGTGTTGAACTCACCAACATCTTAATGGGGGTATTGCTTATTTTGGGCTTGTTACTAGCCACTATAGTAGGACTAGAAGCCAAGGCCAGTGAGAGGGCGCTGGCCTGGGTGCTTGGGATTGCTGCCTTGGTAGAGAATCTAGGTTCTGCCTTGACTTGCTGAAAGACAACCGTCCGAACCGGAGTACAGGACCCACCTTCAGGCCGTATTGAAATGCTGGCTGGTGATGTATCGTATTTGCCTAGGTAAGGTAAGAGAACAGAATCAATTTTCAATTTCATTTGTCACAGTCCAAGGTGCCATGGTACTATGAAGAAGAAAAAAGCTTCAGACATTCAAAGTAAAATTAATACAATTTAATGCAATCATTTTGAAAATTATATAATCTGTAGAAATCGATTCAGAAAAAGAGGATTGTTCCTCATATCAACAAGATATCTGTTGAGCAAAGATTATCAAAAGGTTTGATATCTAAAATCTTATTTAAAAGGAAACTATTCAATTGATAGAGTCATCTAGACACGATATCTGTAGATTCCTTTAAATTTGTTTGACAAATGAACTAACTTTGACCAAAAAGAAAAAAATAATAATCAAGAAGCACTAAATACCTGCTCCTTCTGCTAGGAGCTGAGTGAGAAGGGCCGTGCTGCTCGATGAAGTACTGGTCTTTCCAATTTCACTCTTGGCCATAACCATTACCGGTGCTGGTTCAGGAGCTGGAGGCGCCGGTGCAATCTTGGCCGGTATCTTGGGCTTGATGACTTGCTTGGGTTTGGTAGCTTGCTTCAGACCAACTCCCGCAACAGGCTTGGTCTGTAGCTTAAAGGTGGTCTTGGATCTAGTGTCAGCGTTGTTCAGGTCTGGTGAGGGAGACACGTTTGGTTGCAGGGAGGTGATGGTGATGGGATTCGCCAGTGAGATTGTAGGCTGTCCAGTAGTGAACTGTATCGTTTGTAACGTTTGGACCTGCCCATCTTGTGGTTGTTGTTGCTGCTGCTGCTGCAGCTGCTGTGCCAGGGATTGGGTTTGTGCAAAAGTGGTGGGCTGGTTTAGAAAGTTTTTTGCACCAGAAATGGTAGCCATTTGAGAGAGTCCTGTGGTAGCAATGAAATTGCGACCAAGAATTTGGGTCAGAACAGGTTTATTGTCTCTTCCAGATGTAGTCATACCCTGCAGAAGGGTATGCTGTTGTTGGGGCTGTTGTTGTAATCTCTGCTGCTGCATTTGCTGTTGTTGTTGTTGCTGTTGTTGTTGCTTTTGTTGTTGCTGCTGCTGCTGCTGTTGCTGCTGCTGTTGTTGTTGCTGCTGCTGCTGCTGTTGCTGTTGTTGCTGCTGCTGCTGAATCAACTTTTGCTGTCGCTGATTATTTTTCCTTTGTCGCCTCTGCTGGGCCTGCTGCTGCTTCTGCTGCAGCTGTTGCTTTTGTTGCTCAAGTTGTTGTTGTTGTTGTTGCTGCTGCTGTTGCTGCTGTTGTTGCTGTTGTTGTTGCTGCTGCTGCTGCTGACTATTTTGCAAGAGCTCACCAGCAGAGACATGTTTGGCAACCTCCTGCAACAACTTGAGTGCCTGTGTCTGTTGGACGGTCAGACCGGTGACATTGAGGGATCCACTCAATCCTTGAGCCTGTTGCTGTTGCTGCTGTTTCTGAACCTGGGCCAGGGTGGATGTCAGCGTGTTCAGGAGCTGTCTAGCTTTAGCCTGCGTCTCGTTATTCACACTGGCAAACACACCCGGTGTTTGGGATTGTCCGTGCTGTTGCTGCTGTGGCAATTGCAATATCTGTGCCGTGTTGCCTCCCTGGAGCATACTTCCATTTTGACTGCCTTGCAGCAATTGACAATCCTGTGTCAGGTTATGAGTCTTAAAGCTATTTGTTGGTAAACTGTTACTTCTCTGCATTGAGGCTGTCCTTGATTGGGGTTTCTGCTGCTGCTGTTGCTGGTTCATGGTGTTTACATTCTGTAAGGTTATAGGGGTAACGGTCTGTAGCTTGCTACTCCCTGCTGCAGCTTGGTTGGTAGATGGATCATTAGCCTGCTGTTGCATGGCAAACTGAGGACTGATTTGGTTGATCTGTACCTGCAGAGGCAAGTATTGGTTGATCACCTCGTTCTGTTGCTGCTGTGGCTGCTGTTGTTGCAGCTGTTGCTGCTGCTGTTGTTGTTGCTGTTGTTTCTGTTGTTGTTGTTGTTGTTGTTGTTGTTGTTGTTGTTGCTGCTGCTGCTGTTGCTGCAAAAGCTGTTGCAGGACAGTATTCTGTAAGTCGGTCAACTGCAGCCCACCGCCCACAAGCTGCTCAAGGATAGTGTTCTGTGGAGGCTGTGCGCTAAACATGTTCTGCTGGCCCTGAGAAGCCAGTCCGACCTGGTTGGTATTCCCAGGAAGAGGGTTCAAGATCAGATTGCCATTGCTGAGGTTCAAGTCTCCTACTTGGACCTGCCGCTGCATCCCAGCCAAGTTGAAAGAGGACATGGTGTTCTGGGTCTCCAAGGTCTGCTGAAGCGGTTGAAGCATTTGTTGCTGAGGAGGCTGGGATGGCTGGATATGCTGCAACATTGGTTGCTGCTGCTGCAGTTGCTGTTGATTCATTCCGCTGGTTCCGGCAACAAGTTGAAGATCATCCATAGGCACCATACCAACAGACTCCTCTCCTGCCATCGTCGGAGTAGTCTGAAAAGATGACATCATGCTGTCAACACTCAGGGAGTTCTGCAGAAAAAAACAATCGGACAGTAACATGTTTTATGTTAAGATGTTTCAATCTAGTGGCTATTCTCATTTTGTCTACAGACTGAATATTCTGACATTTACGTCCCACAATAAGGGGCCCAGAAAGGCCCACTGCAAGGATTTCATCACCATTCTAAGTGGACAATAAGTTAAAGGGCAATGGACATATTGAGAATTACACCAAAAGGACCTATACAAGTTGGCTAGTGAATAAAGTGATGGTAAGCTGGAAGATAAACTGGGAGTAGACAAGAAAGGACTGGACTTCTTGAGGGGTCATGAATATCAACAGTAGTTAAAATGGTAATACGTTGGCTCTGTACCTGTTGAAGGAGCTGCGTCTGAGTTTGTTGACCGGTGAATATGTAGGTGTTTGATGGAGCAGGGGAAGGATAAACGGTCTTTAACATCTCTGAAAGAGAGAGAGAGAAAGCAAGAAGAAAATATTTGAGACAAATTGATAACAAGATGGATGAATCTAGCCAGTGCGTTTAACACACATGGCACTTATACTACCATGCATCAGGGAGATAGAAGTACCGGTATATAAATAAAATAATAATAATAAAAATAACAATAATAATAATGCTTGCAAATGTGCTTTAAAAAAAGCTAGTGGGATGTTATTTCTGACTGGTACAGGTATAAACTTTCCAAGGTCTGTAATATCAATTTTTGTTACATTAGAATTCAAAAGTTGCAGACTTTTGCACAAGGAAGACTCAATTATCACTAAATGTTTGGTGTATTTTGTGTTTATAGCTTGGAAAATAACATTCCACTGCATTGATAACCAATATATT